>JARQOC010000006.1:105263989-105560589 GCA_033576535.1 Allobates femoralis
AGTGGGTCACGTGACGTGGCGGGGACATAAACATATACAAATACACACACATATTCACACACGGCAGGTCATGTGACACAGCGGGTCCACATATAGACACACATACACACAGCTGGGAGACACACATACACACACACATACACGGTATCCACCCGAATGCTGCCCCTCCCTTTCCAGATGTATTCGATGTATTCCACCCCAATGCTGCCCCCCCTTCCAGACACTATCCACCCCAATGATGCCCCCCCTTCCAGACATAATGCACCCCAACGCTGTCCCCCCATTCCAGATGTATTCCACCCCAATGTTGCCCCCCCCTTCCAGACATTATCCACCCCAATGCTGACCCTTCCTTCCAGACATTTTCCACCCCAATGCTGCCCCCCCTTACAGACATTATGCACCCCAATGCTGCCCCCCTTTTCCAGACGTATTCCACCCCAATGCTGCTGAACACACAAGGTTAATCAGCTCACCATGAGGAGTCCGGAGTGCACGGGCCAGAGTCCTGACACCGCACCAATAGAGAATGAAGAAAGGATGGTCCAGCTCCTGGAGGTGGAATGCAAAAAATCTTGATTTTAGTCAAAAATCATTATCAAATCATTATCAATCACAGGCTCCAAAATAACAGCACAATAGCTCATATGACATGCATCAGATATAGCAAGGAGCGTCGCTGAACGGCAACACGTTTTGGAGAGTTAGTCCTTTTTCAGGCCTGTCCCAATGCTGCCCCCCCTTCCAGACATTATCCACCCCAATGCTGCCCCCCATTAACAGACATTATCCACCCCAATGCTGCCACCCTTTCCAAACATTATTCACCCCAATGCTGCCCACCCTTTCCAGATGTATTCCACCCCAATGCTCCCCTCTCCAGATATTATCCACCCCAATGCTCCCCCTTCCAGACATTATCCACCCCAATGCTGCCCCCCCTTTCCAAACATATTCCACCCCAAATGCTGCCCCCGCTTCCAGACATTATCCACCCCAATGCTGCCTCACCTTTCCAGATGTATTCCACCCCATCGCTCCCCCCTTCCAGACATTATCCACCCTAATGCTGCCTCCCCTTTCCATATGTATTCCACCCCAATGCTCCTCCCCTTCCAGACATTATCCACCACAATGCTGCGCCGCCTTTCCTTCATTCTCAATGAGCAGTTTTGCTCTGAAGAATTACTGTTCTGACTGACATAGTATTGTCAGGCAGCAGACCCACCAAGCATACATTCCATGGATGTGATTTATTCTCCCCACAATCACCACACGCTGTTTTCCTGCCACGGCTATCTTCAGCTCATTGTGCATCTTATCTCCTCCTGTGCAGCTTGTGTGCTGTAAACTGAACTCCCCGCTCTGACGTGACCTCAGGAAGCCGCTGCTACTAAACCCGGAAGTGTGAGTGTGACGTGCAGGCACTGTACGGAGGCTCATTTATCACTAATACAAATTAACACTAAGACACTGCAACCACCCAGCACCAAAACATTTTTTAAATCCTGAATCTGGCGCTGCCCCCCGCTCCCTGCTACCCCTAGGCACGTGCCCTCACGTGCTCCCTCACACACTTACGTAATTCTCTTGATGTAAAACCCACATAAATTAACTGACACCCAGCGCTGTTTTGGTGCCATCCCTGCACCTTCCTCAGGGTTACCCCTGATGGCAGCGTGGATCACACAAGCACTAACCCTTTTGGATTTTTGGTTTTCTGGATAGCTGTTGTATGACATCCTCCCTGCCTCCAGCCCTCTCTTGTTCAGCCTCCTGTATGTGTCATCGCTGCTGCTAGTGTCCTCCCCGCCTCCAGCCCTAAATAGTCCACCTCCAGCCCTCTCTTGTTCAGCCTCCTTTATGTGTCTCCTCTCCACAGAGCAAGCAATGGGCGGGAGCGGACCCACCAGCTGAAACGCCTCCTGCCTTTGATGTCAGCACCAGAGTCTGCCCTGCTCCAGATTATGTATGTTCAGCAGGGCGGGCTCCGGCGCTGACATCACTACCATGAGGTGTTTCAGCTGCTTGGACTGCTGCCGCCCATTGCACACTCTGTGGAAGGGAGACATAAAGGAGGCTAAACAAGAGAGTGCTGGAGGTGGATCAGAGAGGGATGGAGATGGGGAGGACCCCAGCAGCAGTGATGACACATACAGGAGGCTGAACAAGTGAGGGCTGGAGGCAGGGAGAATGCCATAAAACAGCGATCCATAAAACCAAAAATTCAAAAGGGTTAGTGCTTGCATGATCCACACCACAGTCAGGGGTACCCTGAGGAAGGTGCAGGGATGGCACCGAAACATGTTGGAAATAAAGGATCATCTTTGAAGGAGCCTTGTCTCCCGTGTCTTTCATCCTGACGGCAGTGCGGATCACACAAGCACTAACCCTTTTGGATTTCTGGATACGACACCACTTGACACGTGGAAGTGCAGATCCAGCAGCAGCTGTCTATGCGAGCATACTGGTTGTGGGTCATCACAACCGAACCAGGTGAGCACATTTACTCACTGGGAAATTATCTTATCTAAACAATAGGACCCATTTGCACCTTTTGTGTCTTCTTTTTGATCTAGATACAACAGTGATGACTCATTACTGAGTAAGGTCCTCTGGACTCCTTATCCATAAACTTTATAAAGTCTTTATTGCAACTTACAGGGGTGCTAGAGACATGACCCCTTCCCTGAATGCAGCTGACATGCTGCATTCGGTGTTACATTCAGTTAGCATAGCACCAGGGGGTGACAGGTCCTCTTTAACTATAGGAAAGAATTTAGTTAGTTTAAAAGGGTGTAGTAAGGAAATATGAAAAACATATGGACTTTTTAACATGGAAGGTAATTTTAGGTGGAAAGTGACTGTATTGTTTAGTTGAATAATTTGATATGCACTGATTGAACTTGGGAGCCAGCTCTTTTACAATGAGTCTTTAAGTGGATGTTCTTGGTGCAAGGCCAATCTTTATTACAAGGAGAGATGTTGGGAACAGGATGATGGTGTTTATCAGCACTCTACTTTGGACACTTCTTTTGCCAAATTTGATTACATCTCTGTCCAGATGTCAAGAATGTTCGAAGATACACTGTTCACAGCAGGAAGTTCACTTTTAGATGAAATTGGCAGAGTAAGGCAATGCTTTTAACCACACACTGTAACAAATAGACCTTTTCCTGAAACTAAAATTTATGGAGTTAGAGAAAATGTGTAGGAATTGCTCCATAGATTGAGTCTCTCAGTTGACCCATTACTTTGAGGTTGAGAGGAAGAAGTCTAAGGGTACCTTCACACACAGCAATATTGCTAGGCAATTTCACAGGAAATTTGCTGGTTGCAGTGAACTCATGGACACATTGTTCCATTTGTACACCGTAACAAAATAGAACAATGTGTCCATGATTTCACTGCAAACAAAAAATTGCCATTGAAATTGCCTAAAAATATTGCTGTGTGTGAAGGTACCTTCAAGAGAGTTTTAGATTCTTGCCAAGCACCCTCTAGAAGTAGGAAACAAATTGCACACCATGATCAGTAACTTGAAAAGCTCAATGACTAGATCTGAAAAATGTCTTTGAAGAACACTTTAGACAGCTATGGAGGTCTTGTTATAGAATCAACATCAGACATCTAGTAGAATTGGATCACCAAGATCAGATTGTAGTAAATCCTTGCACTATTTTCTATTCAAGATTCTTGGAGAATATGAAAAGGCAAAAGAGGACCGTGAAGTGCTTGACATGAGGGATGGAACAACCCACTCTTAGGACAAAATACCACAAATGATTTGATGTTTTGTTTCCTTTCGGGCCACAAGTACAAATTTGAAAGAAGTTCAATGGCTTGTTTAACACCTGGGAAAAGAAAGATGTGAGAAGAATGATCCAAAGATAACAACTTTGTGGTAGAGCACCTTAGATCACCAAATAAACGTCTTTGAAGAACCTAAGTCTTTTATTTTTATTTTGTAGTTTATGGTGAGAGTTTTTCCTGTAGTTTATGGCATAGAGTACCTTAGAGGCAAAATAATGTAAAAAAAACTCCTAGAAAAAGCAGCATCAAAAACTTACCATCAATGCCATATACAAAAACCAATACTGCACTTGCAGGACGCAGTCAGACCACACTTGTGTAGCAAGCCCAGATGCAGACTAATGAATCACCTCAACCAAGGTATGGGAGGCGACTTGCCATGCACACTAAGGGCCTGCTTAGGGCACCATTCACACTGATACATATGGTGCAGAGTGTCTGAAAGCTACCCAAGCTCTGCTGCCTTAGCTATGGGCTGCACAGTACAATATTTCTGCACCACTAGATGAATGGCGCCCCCTAGGGGCCCAACTACACCCTGAAATGAATAAAAAAGTGCAGAAAAGTTTTCTGTATGATGAACAAAAAACCTTTATAGATGGGATATTGGTTCATGTGTTGGCCAAGACACTTAAGCTGACGATCCACGACACGGGATTGCTATACAAGTGTGGTCTGACTGTGCAAGTGCAGTATTCTTTTTGTCTATGGCATTGATGGCAAAATAATGTAAAAAAAAAAACTGGAAGAAGACAAAATAGAAGTAAGGATATATATGTTCAATTACATTTGAGAGTACATCTACCAAGTCATCATATGGAATATAAGTCATAGATAGACTATCAGCCCTGTGATTTTTTCTTCCAGGGCAGTAGGTGAGAATTAGATTAAACTGCATGAAGAACATTAATCTTTGGGCTTCATGGAGATGAAGCTTAGAGGTCAACTGAACATACTACAGATTTTCAAGGTACATATAGATGGTCACAGGAAACTTTGCTCTTTTGAGTAGATGATGCCAGTCCTCCAGAGTTAATTTTATTGTCAAAATGTCATGATCACCTATGGGGTAATTCAATTCTCCCAGAAATAATTTAATGAAGAAATGGCATGGAGAATATTTAGATTCTGACTATTTTTGAGATAGAACTACTCATACACCAATTTAAGAAACATCCAGTTCTAGAAAGAATGGACCATGAATATTAGGATGGTCTAGAACTGAAGCAGTGTAGAATCAAGTTTTAAGTTGTCAGAAAGGAAAGTTCAGAATTCAACCAGTTCTGAGAATGAAATCCCTTCAGAGTGAGAGGCATAAGAAAAACTAAGATTTGTCACTAGTTTTCAGTAAACTAACATTAGTAGTTGTAAATCCTAGGCATGTTTGGTGGGCTTTAAGGTTAATGGTTGTTGACAATTCAGATTATTTGTACATTTTTTGCGTTTATACGCAGACATTCAGAAGAGATAATGAACCTAGAAATAGCAGTTCACACTCAAAGAGACATTTTCTAGATTGGCATAGAGCTATTTTTGTCACAGACTCTTTAAAATGAAGAGCACATCTATATGATGTGAGCCTAAGTCTCTGGAGAAAATGAGGATCACATCCAGAGAGACTAAGACATTCAGGTACAGTACTTCATTAACTATTGAAACACGGCATGTGCATTTCATAATCCCAAAAACCATGACTAGATTTTGACAATTACGGGTGTGGAATCCAGTTTTCCATTTGTCTCCCTTTTTAATGCCGATTAGGTTATAAACTCCACACAGATTATTATTATTATTATTATTTATTTATATAGCGCCATTAGGTTCCATGGCGCTTTACATGAGGATAAGGGAGACAAGAACAAGTACACTAAATCTAGGCGATGGGACGTACAGGTACAGGAGGGGCAGGGACTCTGTTCAAGAGGGCTCACAGTCTATGAGGGGCGGGTTGGGATACAGTAGGATGGGGGAATGTCAGGTATGGGGAGGTCGTCTGGGTCTCATGGCAGGTTGTAGGCTTGACGGAATAGGTGAGTCTTCAGGTGACACTTGAAACTTCTCAGGGTAGGAGAGTGTCTGACGTGTTCGGGCAGGGAGTTTCAGAGTAAGGCAGATGCCCGGGAGAAGTCCTGGACTCGGTTGTGCGAAGAGGTGATGATGGGGGAGCAGAGGAGGAGTTCTTGGGAGGAGCGGAGGTTGCGTGAAGGTCGGTATTGGGAGACCAGGTTGGAGATGTATGGTGGGGCCAGGTTGTGTATGGCTTTGTACGCGATGGTTAGTGTTTTGAATTGGGATTTCTTGGAGGCGGGGAGCCAGTGAAGAGCTTGGCAGAGGGGGGAGACAGGGGAGTAACGGGAGGACAGGTAGATTAGTCGGGCAGCGGAATTAAGGATAGATTGGAGAGGTGTGAGGGAGTTAGCCGGGAGGCCATTGAGAAAGAGGTTGCAGTAGTCAAGGCGGGAGATGATAAGAGCATGAATGAGTGTTTTAGCGGTGTCGTGGGTGAGGAAGGAGCGGATCCGTGAGATGCTCTTGAGCTGGAGCTGGAGGGATGTGGTGAGGGCCTCGATGTGAGGCTTGAAGAATAGGGAGGAGTCAAGGATTACCCCAAGGCACTTGGCTTGGGGGACTGGGGAGAGGGCGCAGTCGTTGACGCAGATGGATAGGTTGGGAAGTGGGGGGGAATTTCTTGGGGGGAAGACTATGAATTCAGTTTTATCCATGTTGAGTTAAAGGAAGCGAGCAGAGAAGAAGGATGAGATGGCGGAAAGGCATTGTGGGATTTTGGAGAGTAGGGAGGTGATGTCAGGGCCGGACAGGTAGATTTGGGTGTCGTCGGCGTAGAGGTGGTACTGGAGGCTATGGGACTCAATGAGTTGCCCTAGGCCGAGAGTGTATATGGAGAAAAGTAGGGGTCCCAGGACCGAACCTTGGGGGACTCCGACAGAAAGGGGGTAGGGTGAGAAGGAGATGTGGGAGTGGGAGGCGCTGAAGGTCCGGTCCGCTAGATATGAGGAGATCCAAGAGAGGGCAAGGAGGGTGATGCCGAGGGATTCCAGGATCCAGAGAAGAAGGGAGTGGTCAACCGTGCCGAAGGTGGCAGACAGGTCAAGGAGGAGGAGGATGGAGTAGTGGTGTTTGTTCTTGGCGGTCAGTAGGTCGTTGGTGACTTTGGTCAGGGCTGTTTCGGTGGAATGGAGGGGTCGGAAGCCGGACTGTAGGTGGTCGAAGTGGGAGCACGAGGAGAGGTGAGAAGACAGTTCGGAGTGGACGTGCTGTTCAAGTAGCTTAGAGGCGAATGGGAGAAGAGATATGGGGCGATAGTTAGAGAGAGAGGTAGAGTCAAGTGAGGGTTTCTTTAGGATGGGCGTGATTAGGGCGTGTTTGAAGGCCGAGGGGAAGGCGCCAGTGCTAAGTGATAGGTTAAAGAGGTGGGTGAGGGCTGGGATGAAAATGGAGGTGTGGTTCGGAATGAGGTGGGATGGGAGCGGGTCGTGGGCGCTGGTGGTGAGGTGTGATTTTGACAGGAAGGAGGAGAGTTGGTCTTCAGTTATGGGGAGGAAGTGGCTGATGGAGGAGGAGGGAAGTATTGGTGGGAGGCGGAGTTGTGGGGATAGTGGACCGAAGCTGTTTCTGATCTTGTCGATCTTCTCCTTGAAGAAGGCCGCAAAGTCTTCAGCAGAGATGAGGGGAGAAGGGGGAGGAGCAGGCAGGCGAAGTAAGGAGTTGAAAGTTTTGAAGAGCTGTTTGGGGTTGTGGGACAGAGAGGTTATTAGGGATGAGAAGAATGCTTATTTGGCAGTAGCAAGTGCCGTCTTGAAGTTAGTGATGGATTGCTTGAACAGAGCAAAGTGCCCGGAGGTGCGGGACTATTTCCATCTCCTCTCGGCGACCCTGGACGCCCCCGTCTCATGTTTTTAGTGAGGGTGGTGTGCCAGGGTTGCCTGTTAATGCGTGGAGCATGGAGAGTGAGGGGGGCGGCTAGGTCGAGGGCATTCGTTATTGTGGTGTTGTATAGTGTGGTGGCAATGTCAATGTCGTCAGCGGAGGGTATGTCGGTGAGAGGGAGGAGGGATTCAGAGAATAAAGGAAGATCAAGATCTTTTAGGTTTCAGCGAGGGTGATCAAGTTTGCGGAGAGGGGGTAGCATAGCAGGGGAGGAGAGGGCGGATAAGGTCAAGAGATGGTGGTCAGACAGAGTGAGTTCTGAGGTTGTGAGGTTAGAGAGGGAGCAAATGCAGGTAAAGATGAGGTCAAGCGTGTGGCCTTGTTCGTGGGTGGGAGAGGAGGACCATTGGGAGAGCCCTAGGGAAGTGGTCAGGGAAAGAAGGTTGGAGGCGGCAGGGCGGGGAGTGTCAATGGGGATATTGAAGTCGCCCATGATGATGGTGGGGATGTCAGCGGAGAGGATGTGAAGTAGTGAGGTGGTGAAGTGGTCAAGGAAGGAGGCGATGATGGCTAGCTGGAGGTTGCAGGGGGAGAAGATTCGGACCGAGTGGGCTTCGAAGGAGGGGACCGTGACAGAGGGGGGCGAGGGGATAGGGCTGAAGGCGCAGGAATTGGACAGGAGTATGCCGACTCCACCGCCATTTTGCCAGAGGGACGGGGGTGTGTGGGGACAGGCTGAGACCGCCGTAGGATAGTGCAGCAGGGGAGGCCGTGTCAGAGGGGGTGAGCCAGGTCTCGGTGAGGCCAAGGAATGACAGTTTCCTGGAGATAAAGAGTTTGTGGATGTCAGGAAGTTTGTTGCACAGTGAGCGGGCATTCCAGAGTGCGCCGGGTAGAGCGGTAGGTGGGCCTGGCTTGGGGGAATGGGTCTGACGTTGGTGGGGTTGCGAGGGCTGGTGGTGATGAGGTTGCGAGGGTTGGCAGTGGGACGTGGGTTTGGGATGAAGGTTGTTGTGGGGATGTGGTGGGGGGGCCAGGATTGGGGGAGATGTCACCGGCACGGAGGAGGAGTAGGCAGAGGGTTAGAAGGTGGGAGCATGAGAGCTTGCGAGGTGGGCGTGCTTGTTTGGTGATTGAGGATTAAAAGTGAATGAAAAGGTCGGTGAAGTGGGTGAGGTGGTTCGGCAGGATGGAGGGTGAGAGCAGTATTTAGTTGCTGTGAGGGGGTATAAGTGGGGATAGTAGGAAGTGGAGAAGGATGGGAGTGAGAGTGAGGAGTAGCGGGAACATTGCGTACAGAGAGCAGGGAGTGAGTGTGGCGGCAGGGGCCAGAAGCTGAGCTGGGAAAGATGTGGTAGTGGGTGAATGGTCATCAGTGGGGAGTGGTCACGGGATGAGGTGATGACCGGGGATGAGATGCAAGGCGGGGGGTCGGATGGAGAGGCCGGATGGGGCAGTTGGGGGATCGGTCGAGACAGTCGGGGTTGACAGAGGCGGTTGCGGGGCCGGCTGATGGAGCAGCCGGGGGTCAGGTGAGGCATCCAGGGGTCAGTCCGAGGTGGGATGCCATCAAGGGATGAGCTACAGTCCAGGGGAGATGTGGCTGGGGACGAGATCTAGCAGTCCGGGACAGGTTGGTGGAGCCGAGGACGAGGTGATACAGCCAGTATGTGGAGGAATAGTAGTCAAGAAAAGGTAAGATGGCTGGGGAGGATGGGTGGAGAGATGACTAGTTCCTTACTTGTGGGAGGGATTTAAGGAGTTAATATGAAATGAAGTAGTAAGGGGTGGTAGTGAATAGAAGAGAAACATTGTGGTGGCTTTCTATTCCTTTACCTGCCAGTCTTTTCCAGTCCATTTCTAGTCTATTTCTAAGTATTGTACTTAGAAAATGTACTTTAAAAGATGTAGTTTGAAAGACACATGGATCAGACAAGTCTGGATCAGACACTTGTGGTTCAGAATATATCTGCAGCTAAAGATGAATCAGGTGTGGATGAGGGGCTGGGAGGGGATGAACTGGCTTGTTGAAGATGGTGGAACCCTTAACCCTATTAAAAATTCAGAGATGAGGGGTAATGGATTACAGGCTTTGAGGGTGATTTTATTCCGACCCTGATAGTATTTAGGCATGGACTCGGGTTCTCTATAATATAGGAAAACAGCCTTACTATTAGGGTGATCTTGAGGATATACTCTCCATATATGTGATTCAGTGCCTGGAAGAATAGGTAGAATGTTGTAATTGAAATGTTGAGGTAGTGTCTTTGCCTTCTGCTTGGAAAAGACATCTGTAAAGCCTTGGTAAGGAGCAGACAAGATAAAGGAAATTTAAGCAAAGCAGAGTTTCAGAGAAAGTGATTGAGCTATGAGGCTATTTTGAAAGCTGGATAAACCTCATCAATTGATCTAGCCAGGCAGACAATCAATAACTGAAACATCTAGCTTTAACTATGGAAGTCTGGTGCTTTAGAAATTGGCAAAGCTAAAAGAAGAAATGCCCTTATCGTGAAGTGTTCCAATCTGATCAGTTGAATTCTTGGTTCAGAATTAAATACGACCACCAAAAAATTCGGAGCCATTAGCTTCAGGGACATTCGGAAAAAGAAAAAAGGAACTTTCAGAATTCTGGCTAGTAAAAGGTTAATAAACTTTGCTGCAGCTCAGGAATCAATACACATT
Source organism: Allobates femoralis (assembly GCA_033576535.1). Taxonomy (NCBI): domain Eukaryota; kingdom Metazoa; phylum Chordata; class Amphibia; order Anura; family Aromobatidae; genus Allobates; species Allobates femoralis. Next base: position 105,274,373 of record JARQOC010000006.1, read on the forward strand.
TGCCTTGCAAACTCTGGAGAATTAAATATAATAGACAGTTGCAAAAAGCTTGTATTTAGTGGAGGACAGAGTATACCTCAAGACGATCCCTCCTTTTTGATCTGAGGTCGGAGGTTTCCTTATTTGGGCTTTAGTTTGGCACATTCTATTCAAGGCAATCTTTTTCACCACAATAAAAACATCAGGATTCCAACAAATCTTTTCATCCCCTAGGTTACATTACCATGCCAGCCAGAATTCACATAGCCGCAATATTGTAATCCCTTGTTTATCAATCCGTATGGTTGAAGACAGAGTTAACAAGATCATGATCTACAGTATGTGCAAATTGATGCGACTGGATCAGACAACTTGGACACCTTTTTTGAAATTTGGACACCATGGATTAAATTACACTAGGATCCAAGTAGAAACCTGTCTCAGGCCTTAAAGGGATTTTCCCACGAATAAAGTTCATGTTAATCAATAGGTCTTGAAATAATAATAATAATTTTCATAATTGGAAGTGTTTAAAAAAAATGTTCCTGTGCTGAGATAATTTTATAAATGTGCTCCTTTTTTGTACAGTTTCATTTTTGTTTCTAATCATGCACAGAACACGGTCTGATCATGCCACATCTCTTAGGCAGGGGAGGAAGGAAAGAGAATATACCGATATTACAACACAAGATCACAGATGATTCTTTTTATGAGGTAAAACATTTCTCTGCCTGTTTGTAAAAAATGTTTTACCTCAAAGAAAGAATTATTTGTGATCCCATGCTGTAATGTCTGTATACTCTTTTTCATCCTTCCCTGCCAAGGATCAAACCAATGCTCCATGCACGGTCTGAAACAAAAATGAAACTGTACATAGTAGAAGCACATTTATAAAATTATCTCAACACAGGAACATTTTTTTAAACACATCCAATTATGGAAATTACTATTATTCCAAGATCCATTAATTAAAATGAACTTTTAAATTAACTTTGTTCGTGAGAAAACCCCTTTAAATCAATCCCCATAGCCACTGTATAAAGATATGTAACACTATTCCACGCCAATGTAATACTTTTAGTGTATTGTATATGTAACAAATTATTTGCAGAAGCAATACCCCCCACCCTTCCCCCTTTTTTCCCTCCCTTTACCTCCCCCCCCTTCATATTTTTGGAACTAAAAATGTAGAATGCAAGTCACATAAAATCCCAAAATATTGTTATTCCTAATGTGCTACACATGACGGGTAATTCTGAAAAGTCACCTGAAATGGCAAGTACGCTTGATTAATTAATTTAAGCTATGAAAACTATGTAAAATTAAGTGTAGAGTATCAGCATCTCTAGGATATTACCTGCAATTGTATCTGACTGAGAACATGTTTCGTAGTGTGCATTACTTCTCTATATCAACTAATAGTGCTCTCTCATTTATAATTGTGCTAATGACAACACCATACAATTAATTCAAAACATCATTTTCTTGTTGCTAATAGCAGCTTTTATAAGCGTTCTTTTGTGTTGTACATTGTTCCCATACGAAAATTATTTCCATGACAATCTAAAGATAAATAAAAAAAATATTCTTATTATGTGAACTTCACATTATTTTTATTACATTTTTATTATTAACCTTTGAAGGGCAAAGTCTGTTAGGCTATAATGGCATATTACAATCAAATTAGAGCAGGCATACGTTTTTTAATTGAGTTTGAAATGTACCGTAGGTATTATTATGTAGCCAAGCTTCATATTATCCATATTCCAAACATTTTTACTTGAGATTTTGTTCATGTTAACATATATAGTTAAAAAATAAAATCTAAAATCTTGCATTTTTCGTATAGTTCCTGGCAATATACTGACACTTTCTATTCTGCAATGATCTCATCTCGTGATCATCACAGATGTCATTACAAGGGAAGGTTGAAGGTAGTGATGAGCGAGTGTATTCGATATTATTCAATACTTGCACGGATAGTACGGTATTCGGGTTACTCGTTACATTGCGAGTATTTCTGTACTCGCCTCGCTCTTTTCGGATGTCTCGCCCTGCAGTTCTGGCACCTCCTTTGCAGCCACTAAACATGCTGGGCTTCTTAACCAATCAAAGTAATGCCGCAGACATCTTGGTTTTGGCATTACTGTGATTAGCTGGCTGCTCAGCATCATAGGGTCTATTTAAGCCCTGCCGTCGCCATCTTGCGTACATTGCATTTGGAGCCTGAATTGTAGAAGCATACCGAGAGATCGCTGAGATGTTTAGGCCTCTTGATAACACAAAAGCCCTTTTCAGGGCTACCTGCAGTGTATACTAGGTCAGTGTAGAGTAGAGAGGGAGAAATACTTTAGGGACAGTTTAAAGGAGCCGGTCACTAGCTCCATGATACCACAAAATAATAGCTTTTTTCAGAGCTGAAGCCACAGAATAAACTCAGAGTAAAGGGATGGAGAGATTGTGAATTAGGTAGGGGGAGGTTAAAATGTTCTTCCAGTGTCCATCTTAAAACAGCTCTTGTCAGAGATAAAGCTCTATTTTTACAGCCCACAGAATAGTAGCATTTTTTGCTGCCTTTTGTATAAAAGCACTGGTCTATTATCCCTGCTGGGAGTCAGAACCTGGCTTCTGCTGTCCACATTAGTCCAATTAATACAGTGTTAGTGCCCTAGCCAAAGCAGTAGTACAAACATTTTCTATTGTCTGCCACAAAGCACGCACCAGGCCAGTTTCCGAACTGTTTTGGGGGTCAGAGCCTGGCTTCTGCTGTCCACATTAGTCCAGCTAATACAGTGTTAGTGCCCTAGCCAAAGCAATAGTACAAACATTTCCTACTGCCTGCTACAAAGCACGCACCAGTCCAGTTTCCCCACTGTTTTTGGGGTCAGAGCCTGCCTTTTGCTGTCCACATTAGTCCAGTTAATACAGTGTTAGTGACCTAGCCAAAGCAGCAGTACAAACATTTCCTACTGCCTGCTTCGCATGCACCAGATCATTTTCCCCACTCTTTTGGCTGTGACAGCTAGCTTGGCTTGTGCTATCAACATCTGAAAATCTGTCAACAATATCCAAAATGCCAAAAAAGCCTGTTGTTAAGGGACAGAGATGTGGATGTGTTGTTAGTGGTGCGCGACAAGGCACTGAGTCTGTGCTAGGTCAGAAGTAGTGTGATGCATCCACTATGTTCCTGCAAAAATGTCCCGGTCTGGAACACAAACGTGCGTGGAAGCCAGAAAAATGAGAGCAGATTTTGTATTGAATAGCAGACAATGTCTCTACGCCAGAGGGCTCAAACATGCGGCCCGCGGCCACATGCGGCCCACAGGGCTTCTCAGTGCGGCCCCCGACACCGTGAACAGTGAATCATGCCGGCAGCGGACTCGATTATACTGCAGGGGATAGGGCTCTGGAGCCTTTCTGGGGGCTGGGGGAGGCTGCAGGAGGCAGCGGGAGATCTCCTGCTCCCGCTCATATAATATGCACTGCCGCTGTCCATCACCATGGTGCTGAAAGTGCCCCGCGGTGATGGGCTGGGGGAGCAGCGCAATATTATATGTGCCTGTGCCCCCTCCCCCTCCAATGATGACACATGCCCTCCCTGTGTTCCATATGGCCCCCCATGCTGCTGCCCAGAGTAAAATAAAAAAGCTTTACTCACCTTCCTCCAGCGCTGATCTCCCGCTGTCTCCCCGCTCTCCCTGCTGCCGCTGTGATCAAGCACGCAGAGATAATGTCTCTCTGCTGTGCTGATCACATGACCGGCACTGAGAAGCAGGAAGTGGAGGAGTGCAGCGGCAGGAGAGAGACCTGGAGGAGGGTGAGGAAAGAGCATGGGGGCCATAGCCAGGGCAGGGGGGATGTGTGCCAGCCACAGGGGACGTGTGCCAGCTACAAGGGACATGTGTCAGCCACAGGGGACATGTGCCAGTCATAGAGGATGAGTGCCAGCCACAGGGGACATGTGCCAGCCACAGGGGACATGTGCCAGCCATGGTGGACATGTGCCAGCCACGGGGGACATGTGCAAGCCATGGGAGATGTGTGCCAGCCATGGGGGATGTGTGCCAGCCACGGGGGATGTGTGCCAGCCATGGGTGACGTGTGTCAGCCATGGGGGACATGGACAAGCCACATGCGATGTGTGCCAGCCATTGACGACAAGTGCCAGCCACAGAGGACATGTGCCAGCCACAGGGGACATGTGCCAGCCACAGGGGACATGTTCCAGCCACAGGGGGCATTTGCCAGCCAAAGGGGACGTGTGCCAGCCAAAGGGGACATGTGCCAGCCATGGGGAACGTGTGCCAGCCATGGGGAATGTGTGCCAGCCACAGGGGACATGTGCCAGCCATGGGGGACATGTGTAAGCCACAAGGGACGTGTATACTGCAGGGGATAGGGCTCTGGAGCCTGTCCAGGGGCTAAGGGAGGCTGCAGGAGGCATTGGGAGATCTCCTGCTCCCGCTCATATAATATGCACTGCCGCTGTCCATCACCATGGTGCTGAAAGTGCCCCGTTGTGATGGGCTGGTGGAGCAGCGCATATTATATGTGCCTGTGCCCCCTCACCCCCAATGATGTCATATGCCCCCCTGTGTTCCATATGGCCCCCCATGCTGCTGCCCAGGCAGCGCATGCCATTAACGCTGTCCGGTATTTGCACTTCCTGGAAATTTGGGTCCTAAACCAAGTGTGACCTCAGCCTGACTGCCGTGAGAAATTTAAAAAAAGGGGAGGAAAGCAGCATAGAAAGGAATCGATAAAGAAGACTTGGCTTACAAAGGCCCACTCCACGGCTGAAGCCTGTGCATTTCAGAAGTAGACATGAGCGGTGTTCAACTTGAATTGTTCGCCAATCTCAAATTCAAGCTGTTTTTGGCGGTGTTCGAGTCATTCGCTGAGATCGAACAATTTGCTTCAAATTCGGCAGTTCTAGGTTATGTACGATTATGGTTCGAATATGCGGCAGATCCAGACAAAAAAACGCATCTTCCGCATTTTCTGCCTAAATAATGAGCTGTGCGGGGTTAAGAATAGAAAAAACTATATGCTCACCTGTCCAGCGATCCACTGCTGCCTCTGGCAAGGTCCTGATGCTTATAGTACCTGTGGTGACGTCACAAATTGGGTCACATGACCGTAGTTACCGCGGTAACTGCGGTCATGTGACCCGATTTGTGACATCACCACAGGTCCTATAAGCATCAGGACCTTGCCGGAGGCAGCTGTGGATCGCCGGACAGGTGAGCATACAGTTTTTTTTATTTTTAACCCTTTCTTTTACTTAATTTCACTTCTGCAATGTATGTGTATACTTTGCGGAAGTAAAAATGCCCCGCACAGCTCATTATTTAGTGTTCTATGGTGTTCGACAGTGTTCGACAAACATTCAACGAACATTTGTCAAACCCCCCCGATTCGACGAATCAAATCGAATTAGAACACTAGGGTGGTGGCTCATCTCTATTCAGAAGCTTTGGACTAAGATTCCTCTGCAATCAAATCATGCATTTCTGCACTCATGGTATTATAATCAGCATCCTAATGCCATTTGGCGCTGCCTATAGTTTAAAGAGCAAAAATCTGCTGTTTGGTTCCCTTTAAAACTCCACTTCTTGCAGGCATAACACCGTTTTGATGTCATAGCTCAGTCATATAACTTAAAAAAAAATAGTCCTATGGCCCTATGGCCAAATAAACATTTAGATCCTGGCTTTGGATAGAAAGAAGCATTCAGCATTATATAAAGAATCTAAATGTGGGTACCAACTCTTGGATGTGTTGTATATGTCAATTTTGATACTGGAACTGTTTTTAAATATATTTCGGCCATGATTATTTTTTTCGATTTTTTAACTGACGGTATACAAAGTGTATTGTATTTAGACTTTCACGAGACCTATTAAATGTTTTTAGGTACAGTATTTAAATCAATGATTCACAAGTAATTTGGCAGTAGTTGTAATATTACTACTAGCACAACCCTTTCTTTGTCACTGTGAAACAGTTCAATTTAGGGAAAAAGTGATTTATTAGTGAATATGAAGTTTATATAGGAAGAATAGTTGTGATTACTTTACATGTAGAGCTGGATGCTGATCACAGCATGATCTTAACAGGCTCTTTTGAATATCAGTCAAAAGAAAGCAGAGCCTTGAAGATAAAGTATCTTGGGAATACATAGGGATCATCATCCACTAGAAGGCTAAACAAAGAAGCTTCGTGACAAGTGAATGGTAAAATGTGTGAATGCAAATTAGACACATAACAGATGTTATTAGATTTGTATTTTGATATATTGCGGTTTGATAAGGTTATAACTTGATGCAGTTATATACTGAAAGACTAAAGTACAGCATTGCTTTAATATAACAAAGAATCACATTTATCACAAATGTCAAAACATAAGTGACCTCATTTAGGAATTAAGGATATGCCTTTTTTTTTCATTGAATTATATTCATCACGTATGGGTAAAAAAAAATTTTGAGCCCATATTATCACTTCCGTCAAAATTCTCAAAAACCTAAACAAATCTATTCTCCAAGTCAGATTAGTAGATTCAGGCTTGAAAATGTCTTTTAATCACTGTGTTAATCAAAATCACTATTGTTTGGTGCAGATTTGACAGTGAATCTGCTGAAATTTGCATGCAGTGGTTTGACTGAATTTAGACAAAGAATTTGACTCACATCAAAGACACCCAATGCAAAGTAAATCTTTTTTTTATGATGCTATGACCCCAGACCAAAATGAATATAGTGTGTACAAAAGGAAAAAATAGAAAAATGGACAATCATCTCACCGGTTCTGCCACCACTGCATCCTCTGCTCGATCAAATTTCTTCTTTGCTTTGGCATGCAACATAATTTTTTTGCCTCCACTCAGTGCTGGGGCTTCAGGTGCTCAGTAGGCTTATGATGTAATCTGCCCTTTGGGTCCTACCATCAGAGGCCTAGTCATCATTGATAGACCCAGAGCTGAATGAAGATACCCAATGAGGATGTCATGAGTAAGTAGAAAAGAGGCTTGATGGACTAGGGGAACAGACATGATATTACAGAGCTGTGGGACAAATGAGCAGCATGGTAAATATAAATTTTGTGGGTTTTGTAAAGGGAATCTGTCAGGTCACAAGTCCATATATAACATATAATTTTCTAATTCCTCTCTCTAAGTTCTTCCTATTCATGTATTTATACCCCTATTTCTATTTCCCTCCTATCCTGTGTAAACTTCAAAATAAAAGATTAATTCCATCTGTCAATCACAGTGATTGATCACTTGCTTCTCTGCTGCCCACTCCCCCAGGAATGAATGTTTATGCATCACTGCACTGCCCTGCCCTCCACTGATCTGTATGCTGTGTTTGGTTGGCTCTCCAGGTGCATGCATTTATTGCAGAAGAGAGAGGAAGGGGGAGGTGTGTGTTTTTAGCAGATCTGATCTTAGCATATGTTGCTCTGAGTTTTCAATGTGTGTATCTGAAACATGTGTGTAATGATTGTGCTTAGATATTTCTAGATTTATATGACTATTTGATAATTTGTATGGTTTGTAATCACTGCACACGTACAATGTCAGGTATGCTTAAGGTGACAGTTTATTATACAGTGCTGAGTGAAGCGTCAGGCAAGTTAGAGGTTTCGGCCAAAATATTAGCCTTGTTCACATTGTCGCTATGGAAAAAGTGAAAAAAGTACAAGAGGATGTACAATAGTCTGATATCATCAGGTATTTACAAATATGTACACAGTATATACATATATGTATCTGTATGGGGAAGCATATCAACATATTATTAGGTAATAATGAACTAAGATACCACGTGTACGTGTGCAGTGATTACAAACCATATTGTCTACGGAATCTTTGGCTCCTTTCACTGGCTCCGTAAAACATTCAACACTAATGAGTGCTAGCCCTCGTTTCTTATATTTGATAATTTGCTCAGCAGATACACCCATTACATGTATGCAGGAAAACAAATGTTCAAATAAAAAGAAATCTCTGACAGGCAGCACAGGGTAGTGATGTTACTACAACAGTTATAGCGACTCCCCCCTCAACCACCTCCTCAGCAGCCTGCAGAAGCCTCAGATTCAGTGTACCTTCTGCACAGAAGGGAGGGACAGAATACAACCTTGGATATGCGTGGATATTTAAATTACATTTACATACTGTGACTCTCAGGAGTCAGATCAATTACTTTTACAGCTGCCTGCTGGGTGTGCAGGTGCTTATAGCAAGAGAATTACAAAGAGTACAGTAATGATTTTTACATATTCTGAGGCTACGTTCACAAGCGGCATATTTGGCCGCGTGTTTTGCAGTGGCGCATTTTTGCGAGCATTTCTGCACAAAAAAGAGCGACTGCATGCAGACACCGCAGTTTTCCCATCGCACTTTTCGCGAGGCCATTTTACATGTAGCCTATGGGTAAAGGGCGCAGAAAAAAGCGCAATGAATTGCTATTGCAATTCTTTTTGCGTGCGTGCTTTTGTAGTGAAAGCATGTGCGCAAAAATACGTGGAAAAATGCGGCATCTGCACGCCTTTTAGCAAAAGTCATAGCTTTAGCTGGAAGGAGTATCCAGCTTTTTAAATCACTGCATTTACGCAAGCGCTCAAAAGCGCAGCGTAAATGTGGGAATACACCCGCATTACACTACGTGTGAACAAAAGCCTTAAAGGGCTGCCTAAGCACTATTCAATGGTACTATTAGTATCATGCTGAAAAATGACTTGGCAGAGGCCATTTAACACCTCTTGGCGTTTTAACTATTCAGCAAAATGGTGAAAGGCAGTTATTTTGATGAATGTGCACAATTTGAATTACAAACATTTTAGATTTAGGAGAATTAAGATTTTTGTAAAATTTACAGAGGATTTAATTTGCTTCAAACCAATTTGCTTATCTCTAGGATAGATACAACCTAAAACAACTGGTACTCTGTGTTTCAGACTTAGGCCGGCTTCACACTACGATTCAATCCGATCCGTGTCTGTCCGCTGTGGACCGGACAGCCCTGGACCAGATCAGCACACAGAATCGGAAGGTTAATATGCCCTCTGATCTGGTGTGCAGCTGCAGCTGCTGATGAATCAGGACCGCGGCTCGTGGGGATCCAGCCGCGGTCCTGAAATAACAGCGGCATGCAGGTGTCCTGTTCCCGGATCCTCTTGGATCGGGGCAATCCGGCCTCATAGGCTCCCATGTTAGGGAGTGATCCTGGGGAATCCGAGAGGTACCGGGAGACGGCAATTTGGGGAGATTTCTCTCCCTGGACACAAAAGCGTTGCAAGATCTGAATTCTACTGGATTCTTCCGGAGAGATGGAAACCGGATGGCAGATATCTGCCATCCAGCTCCATCCGGCACCATAGGGTACTGTGGGGCCAAAATCCGGCCCGGGGGCTGTCTGGTTTACACTGGACAGCAACGGATCGGATTAAATCGTAGTGTGAAGCTGGCCTTACTAGCACTCATCAGGGGAACAGGATAAGATATAAAACCAATTCTGTATGAAGTAGACAAAGAATGAACCAGATTAGTAACATAAGTTATAAAGGCCATGCTATACAGCTGATAATGCTACTTCTCCTGCAGACAGTAATCATGGAGGCTATCATTTAGCCAATTAATTAGAAAGGCTTTTAGAATAGAAATTGAAGTTAAACCAGCAAAAAATAAGAAGCAAATTTCAGAGATGCAGCTAACTTTGAAGTTGATAGGGGAGTCATATATGCAATGCAGAAGAGAACCACTAACTGCGTATATCAGTTACTGAGAAGAAAGGCTTTAATAATCTAGATGTATGACAAAGACTGGCATTTGGTAAATCAAGATTAAAAATGTAAAAAGCGAACGAGAAAATCCTAAAGCAAATTAATTAGTATACAGATACAATCCTATTTTGGACACATCAATAGAAGTGTTATTTTATTGAAAGTACATAGAAAAGTTAAAGGGGTAGTCTAAAGGCAAAACAAAATTTCATTTAAATCCCGATCTGTTTGATGCTATAATCTTAGCTACTTTCTGATATACTTGTATTAAAAATTCTAATTGCTCTATTTTTTTTGCAGTTTCTGTCTGATCCTGATCACGATTCATTTGAGAATCGCAGTGCATGCTGGGATACTCAAACAAAGTGTCACCTGACATTTAGGAAACCATTGACATCACCAGCGAGGGTAGCCCTAGTTTCCTGGATATCACATATAGACACTACATTATTACCGACTAATTATTACATAACAGTGAGCACTGTGCACATCGCAGAGAGGGACAATGCAGGGACAGAAGGGAGGGATCAGCCCTGAATCAGTCATGATGGCACTTTGATTCAGGGAAAGGGAATAGGCTGCCACAAGCTCTGTGCCCTGATGACACTTTGTTTGAGTATCCCAGCATGCACTGGGATTCTCAAACGAATTGTCATCAGACAGGGAATAGAAAAAAATTGAATAGCAGTTAGAAAGTGTAGTTAAGGAACTGAAAGAAATATTTAATACAATCATATTGGGATGTAGCAAAGATTATAGCATTTAAAGAAAAAGGAAAGAAAAAGGGCATCCAGAAACAAGATAATTGTTTGCAAACACAAATGTATAAGCACATAGATTTATCAAATTTATACTAAAGAACTGTTCATATCAAAAGCAGTGTGTCCACACATAATGAAACTTTTCCAAGAGTTGACCATGATGAACAAGCAGTTTTTATTTCACCTGGATTCATGCTAAATTTCCTGTAGTGCAGTGTTGGTTTTGTATCTGGCTGCTGATGACTGCGCAATGAGGACGGATTCCATATATAGACCGCTGCTACAATTGAATATCGTTGACTTATATCCATATGGAGGCTCAGCGACAGGAGCTGCTTCATTACTGGATATTACAGGACCTGTCATTGCCAGGGTAACACCACCACAATCCAGGACCTTGCGTGATGTAATTCCTGTCCGATCCAATCACCTAACATGCACTGGAGTGAGTGAAGGACCAAACGAACATGGAGCCTGACGGAGGGAGGAAAAAGTGTACTGCCTGCGACAGGGGGACGGTTAGTTCCCCACCACCAACGCCTAAACCGGGGTTGTGCAAGGATTGCACAACCTGAAGAGGTGAGTGCAATCAAGCACGTTAATTAAAAATTGTGAGCGGTCAGGTTAACACATTGCGCTCCTGTATCTCTTTTCTCTTATATGTAATGTAATAGGTCATGTTATGTAGCAGTGTACGTACTGTGTTTATTCATTATAAGGAAATACTTGATGTAGTACTCAATATAGGAATAATGTATATGTATTAGGAATAGTGTAGTAGTTAGACAGCTTGTTCAGCTACTTACTGTATGGAAAGCAATAGTTAAATAGTTGGATCAGACCACTGGGGATGGAGCTAGTCTCTAGACATAGAGGGGTAACTCTGTTTTAGTTTCGTTAATTTAGGGTCGACAGTATTCTCAAGTAGAGATGAGTGAGCACTAAAATGCTAGGGTGCTCGATGCTCTGGCCGAGCATCCCAAGATACTCGTGTACTCGGCCCGAGCACAGAGCCCAATGTAAGTCAATTAGTGACAGGCTCCGCCCACAGACTTCCGGCTATAAAATGAGTGTTTCTGGGAAAGGGCGGCTGGGCTTTTTCAAATCATCGCAGCATACAACACCTTGCTGTGCCCCCAGAGGGATCCTAACAATCAATCTGCTCTCTGTGAGGTGCCAGCTCACTGTGTGCACTGCAGTGTATTTGTGTCAGATCGATAATTATTAGCGAGGAGTCCGAGCATCTTGGTGGTACTCGCCGAGCATCCCGAGTACCGGGATACTCGTGCGAGTAACGAGTAGTACCGAACATGCTCGCTCATCCCTAGTAAATACCTGAGGTCACAGAGAGTAGGAGTTTGTAGCAACTGTTACTCTGACAGAAGGAATACAGCTCCCGGGAAGGACTCAAGAAATGGCATATATAGGGAACTAGCCTCATCCCACTGTTATGTGTTCCAAGCCTTGGACTCGAAATACATTTCCTCTTTCAGTGGACTAACACCAGTGGTGTACCAGAGCAGCTCAATGAATTAGAATATTATACTAAATCAATGTCATATTGCCATGTTTCAGCGCGTTTCTGGGAGCCTGAAACACATTGATTAATAAATCAATATTATATTCACCCTTTGACGTCCGGTAAAATGCGGGTAGCATGGTTTTTAACCCTTCATTCTCCCTACTTTAATTTTCTGAGATAATAAACTTTGGTTTACATTGGCTGTAAGCCATAATCATCAACATTTACAGAAATAAACACTTGAAATAGATCACTCTGTTTGTAATGACTCTATATATGTGTTTCACTTTATGCATTAAATTAATGAAAAAAATATCTTTTTGCTGATATTCAACTTCATTGAGATGCACCTGTATGTCCTCATGAGGAAGCTTGGCATAGACCTGGGCAAACAGGTCAACATAGTAATGGAGACTAGACATTGAGAGTCCAATCGATGGTTGTAATTGTTAAGTAAACTGATCCCTGTGGGTGAAACCTGACCTTTAGTGGAAAAATATAGTAAATGACTATGATGTGTTGGAGAGTGATGCTAAAAGGGGAAGAGGAGGATGGACAAGCAACTGCAGTGGTACCAGGAGTTATGTAGCAGTAAAATAAAGCATGTTGCTAAAGATTTCAATGTTGAGCTTGCAGTATTGATGTGTTTAAGATGCTGTGCAAAACATTAAAGGGATCCTGTCACCTCCAGAACTCCTCCTAAGCTAGCAAAACATGTCCCTGCAGCATCCTATCACTAATCTCACACTTCTTTTGTCTCCTAAAAGCATCATGTGAAAGTGCATAAAAACGTTTTAATACTTACTCATTAGTGATTATAATTAGCAGAGTGACTATTCTTTAGTCACCAAGGCGGGCTGTTGGGCAGCTCCAGGATCCACCCTGTCTCTGTGTGTTCTGCTGTGATGTGCAGGCATTACCCTCCCCCCTCTCTATCACTCACAGAATGCAAATCATTAGTCCTGCCTTCAGTTTCAGTTTCACAGCAGCACAGACAGAGAGAGGGTGGATCATTCAGGCTGCAAAACAACATTCCCTGGTGACTAAAGAATATAGCCCCTGCTAATTATAATCACTAATGAGTGAGTATTAAAACGTTTTTATGCACTTTCACAGGATGCTTTTAGGAGACAAAAGGAGTGTGAGATTAGTGATGGGATGCTACAGGGACATGTTTTGATAGCTTATGAGGTGTTTTGGAGGTGACAGGATCCCTTTAAGTAAAAGACTGCTTACAAAGAACTCTGAATCTGTGTTGATGACTGAGGTTGTATTCTGGTCTCTTAGATGGCCTAAATCTAGGTATGGCTTGCACACAAGAAGACCATGTGTCAGTCTCAAGGGCAGGGGTAGTTGGACAATCCGGGCCATCAATCTTTAGTTGGCGACCCCAGAAGCCATAACCCTGACAGAGCATGTTAAAGGGGAAGGTTTAAAAGGGGAATAAAGTTTGTCGTGACGCCATCTGAGGGTTCTGATCAGATATGACCAGCGCTGCTTGTAGTCTTAGCAGGCCTTTCCTATGTGTAAGTGGAGCGGTCGCACAGGGTGCCGGCTGCCAGGGGGCACTGCAGGGAGAGCAAGTCAGTTTCATTTTCTGCTGCACCCTGACTCTGTACTCTGCAGGCCTAAAGAGGAGTGTGGGGGAGGGAAGTCATCTACCTTCAGTAGTGGAGCGAGCTGCCCGTGCGCTGTGGGGTCAGAGGAGCAAACGGCCTGTGTGATGTGAGGTACGGCCTGTGTGATGTGAGGTATGGCTTGTGTGATGTAGGGTACGGCCTGTGTGATGTGGGGGTACGGTCTTTGTGATGTGGGGTACGAGTGTGTGATGTGGGGTGCAGGCTGTGTGATGTTGGGTATGGCCTGTGTGATGTGGGATATGGGCTACATAATGTGGGGTACGGGCTGCATGAGATATGGGGGCACAGTATGTGGGATATATAGTGGGCAGGGTGTATGGGATGTGGGAATGGTATGTGGGATATGAGGTGCAGGGTGTGTGAGATACCGCATCATAAAGGCGGTGAAAATGTGAGAGAATGTAAATGCTCCACTGTGAAGTTAGAGATGTTATGACCTACACTGTAGAATGAGAGATGGGAATAGGAGTATTACTCAGTATACAAAGTGAGGTCCCAGTATAGGAAGCAGTATAAAAAGTAAGAACTATGAGAGCACACTATTGGGTGAGCAGTATACGAGAGACAGTTTGAGGCAGACCCAGATTGATAGGCGGGACAATCAGGAATTTCCCTGGTGGGCCTTTGGCCTGCTGTGGGCAGGGGCCGCTGCACCCGCTCCTTCAGCTTTAGGCCTACTTTAAATCAATTTGCGGTGCCGGGCCATGCAGGGTGTTATATATGCAGGGCCAAAGTCCCTGGCCATGATCACTGCCGGCCCACACCCTCTCCTCCCCTCCCCTCCGTTAGATAATCTGACCTTCTGTTGCTTCAGAGGGAAGAGAGGAGGGGTGTGTGCGGGGATTGGGGGAAAGAAACGCTGCACACCTCCATCTACCTCACACAGGGAGCTGAATGACCACAGAAGTAGCAACTCTTTCACTTCTGCGGTCATTCAGCTCGCTGTGTCAGAGGAGCTGCAGCGTTTGTGCAGTGAGGTGACATCATTTCACCACCCTGGAGGATATCAGAGTGCTGGAGGAGGAGGAGGAGGACATGGGGGGCAGGAGGAAGACAATCCTGGAGCAGGAGGACACAGGAGAAGGAGCAGGTGAGTGCACTGCTCATAGACCTGAAGATGGGGATGGGGGGCAGAAAGGCTAATGTTGCAGGCTGGGAGGGATGATGGGGCAGGACTTCTAATTCTGCAGGTTGGGGGGATGATGGGGCAGGAAAGCTAATGCTGCAGGTTGGAGAGATGATGGGGCAGGAAGGCTAATGCTGCTGCTGGGAGAATGATGAGGAGGCTGATGCTTTAGGCTGTGGATGATGGGAAGTCTGATGCTACAGGCTGGGTATGATGGGGAGGCTGATACTATAGGCTGGGGAATATGGAGAGGCTGATGCTATAGGCTGGGGTTGATGGGGGAGGAAGGTTAAAGCTTTAGACTGGGGATTAGGGGGCATAGTACTGTAGACAGGGGGACTATTACTATAGAAAAGTTTTAAGAGGAGTTATTAACCGTATGCTAGGGTTTAAGAGGTGGGTATTACTGTATATTAGGGCTGAGAGGGGCGTTTACTATAGACAGGGGGTTACAGTGGCTTAAAGCGTCAGGGATAATGCAAGGGACAAAATAGATGGTGGACAATGTGCAGAGCTCAATGTGAAGTGGAGCAATGTAAGGGACTCAGTATGAAGAGTGGGACAGTGTGGAGGTCTCGGCATTAGGCATGGGGTAGCATGGTGGTCTCTGTATGGAGTAAGACAGTGTGAAGAGTTTCATTATGGAGAAGGAGCAGCATTGGGTGTACAGTATAGAGAAGGGCAGTGAGGGCACAGTATGAAGTTGGGACAACATGAGTGGGACTTTGTGAAGAAGGAGCAACATGATGTGGGGACAATGTGGAGATCATAGTTCAAAATTGAGTAAGGTGTGGTAGAATAATTTATAAGGGAGGACAGTGTGGGGTTTGTTTATTAGGGGTCAGTATGATGACGGTCATACTACACAGGGACAGATGGTGTGCCAGTCATAGTATAAAGGGCAGATGGTGTGGTGGGATTATTTTATAGGAGCGGATACCGTGTAGGTCATGTACCGTAAAAAGGACAGTGAGGTGAGGAGTAATTATTTTTTGCAGTGGCACAGCATAGACCTTAGTTAAGGCACAGCATGGGTGGTTATTTTTTCATTCAGGAGCTTTATAATGACAATGTTATTTTTTTAATGGCATCATCTCAGGATGTGCTGCAGAAGATTAGAAAAGAGGGAAACCTGCAGAGACGAGCTGTGGATGTGAAGTCATGGAGTCGGGCACATGACAAAACAGCGATTGGTGAGTATGTTATTACAGAGACATTAAGCTATACCAACATTTACACAGATTTAGGGAGGCTTTTAATATTTGCAGAAATATCTACTTTATTTAATATGCAAATGAGGGTGCTTTGTTGCATCGTTCCACCCTCGTATACAGTTCAGACCAAAAGTTTGGACACACCTTCTCATTCAAAGAGTTTTCTGTATTTTCATGACTATGAAAATTATATATTCACACTGAAGGCATCAAAACTATGAATTAACACATGTGGAATTATATACTTAACAAAAAAGTGTGAAACAACTGAAAATATGTCTTGTATTCTAGGTTTCTTCAAAGTAGCCACCTTTTACTTTTATTACTGCTTTGCACACTCTTGGCATTCTCTTGATGAGCTTCAGGAGGTAGTCACCGTAAATGGTCTTCCAACAGTCTTGAGGAAGTTCCCAGAGATGCTTAGCACTTGTTGTCCCTTTTGCCTTCACTCTGCGGTCCATCTCACTCCAAACTATCTCGATTGGGTTCAGGTCTGGTGACTGTGGAGGCCAGGTCATCTCGCATAGCACCCAATCACCATCACACCTCCTCCTCCATGCTTCATGGTGGGAACCAGGCATGTAGAGTCCATGTGCACAAAGTCTCCCCTTAACAGTTGTTGTAGAGATGTGTCTGCTGCTAGAACTCTGTGTGACATTGACCTGGTCTCTAATCTGAGCTGCTGTTAATCTGTGATTTCTGAGGCTGATGACTCGGATGAAACTTATCCTCCGCAGTAGACGTGACTCTTGGTTTTCCTTTCCTGGGGCAGTCCTCATGTGAGACAGTTTCTTTGTAGCGCTTGATGGTTTTTGCAACTGCACTTGGGGACACTTTCAAAGTTTTCCTAATTTTTCGGACTGACTGACCTTCATTTCTTAAAGTAATGATGGCCACTCGTTTTTCTTTACTTAGCTGCTTTTTTCTTGCAATAATACAAATTCTAACAGTCTATTCAGTAGGACTAACAGATGTGTATCAACCAGACTTTAACACAAACACAACTGATGGTCCCTGCCCCATTTATAAGGCAAGAAATCCCGCTTATTAAACCTGACAGGGCACACCTGTGAAGTGAAAATCATTTCGGGTGACTACCTCTTGAAGCTCATCAAGAGAATGCCAAGAGTGTGCAAACACTCGACGAGGCTGGATAAGTGATCAAAGCAAAAGGTGGCTACTTTGAAGAACCTAGAATATAAGACATATTTTCAGTTGCTTCACACTTTTTTGTTAAGTATATAATTCCACATGTGTTAATTCATAATTTTGATGCCTTCAGTGTGAATCTACAATTTTCATAGTCATGAAAATGTAGAAAACGCTTTGAATGAGGTGTGTCCAAACTTTTGGTCTGTACTGTATCTTTTGTCTTTATTGACAGCAGTCCGTTAGTAAAAGTGAGTTCTGTATACTGGGTGTAATCCTCAGTATCTATATTATTCTATAGTTTATATATACACTGCACAGTACCACTTCTCCTGTCCTGTATACTGAGTGTAATCCTCAGTATCTGTATTATTCTATAGTTTATATATACACTGCACAGTACCACTTCTCCTGTCCTTTATAATGAGTGTTATCCTCAGTATCTGTATTATTCTATAGTTTATATTTACACTGCACAGTACCACTTCTTTTGTCAGAGAGGCAATATTGGACATTGTGAATTTCAGCATTTAAATGTTGATTAATTAGGATTATCCTGAACATTGAAGTCATCACTTATATTTTGTATAGGTGATTACTTTCTCTTCGCTGTGGATCTGACCACTGGGACTCCACAATCCTGGGAAAGGTGGCTTTGCAGAGTAACATGTAAATGGAGCTGTGGTTGATTATTCCTTCTGCTGCACCATTCATGTGAGGCTCTTCAGTTAATACCTGTACGCATACAGCATAATGTTTATCAGGGCGGGATCTGGCGATGATATCACATAAATGGGCGGTATCAGCAGCCAAGACCACTCCTAACTATTCCTTGTTGTGCGCCTGCGTGAATAGAGACGCTGATGCGCAGGCGCAGGTGAGGAGGGGCCACACACAGGCAGGAGGCGGATCAAAGAGCAAGGAGGCGACACAGAGAGGCCAGAGATGGGAAGGACCCTCTATACAGCGAGGAGAATGAGATAAGTGAACTCCCTCCAGACTTCTTAATTTACAAATTTCTAAAGTGTTTTTTTAAACGTTACAGGGGGTACAAGACATGGGAGACACCTTGTCTGAATGCAGCATACACACTGTATTTAGTGCTGCGTTCAGTTTCCAAAGCACCAGGGGGGTGATCGATCCTCTGTACAGGGGTTTTCTGTTTTCAGAAAAACTGTGTTTCCAATTACAGTATGTTGTAAAAAAAAAACTTGTTAAAAAATCAATAAAAAGACACATCACATTGAACCACTTTCAGATGTGTCTTTGTCACTGCTTCAGTGTCCATTGTAAGCAGTACTGACGTCACTTCATCAGCACTGCAGCCAATCAGTGAGCTCAACTTCTCATGCCACTTACACGGGCAGCGCTAATGAGGTCAATGATAGGGTGCTTTGTCCATATCATGATAGTGCTGCAGAGAAAAACAGACACTGGAGTGGGGGCAAAGACTCTGGATCTGGGCACAAGACCATTTTTTTCTTCTTTACAACAAATGCACCTGGAGGCCCAAATTTTCATAAAACCCCTTTAAGCCCCAAATACATATTAGATAGCTACAGCTTCATTTAGAAGTCCATTTTTTTACATGTGAAAAAGACTGATGGTTTAATTTTTACACTTTCTATGGGAATTCTGGCCACCTCTTGACTGAAAGCAGCACATCACGAGACCCTGATGATGAGATAGATGGCAAGCACGCTCATGTGTTCTGAGAATACAGAGGGGTGGGGGCACTAAAGGACAAATTTGCACAAGGCGCCATTCAGCCTAAGGCCGGCCCTGCTTGTAGTGGTCCACAGGGTCAGATGGTCTGGCAGCTGAATGGAACGCTCCCTCAGATGGAGCGGGCACCTGGGATGTAGTGAAGGTGGTGTGATGATGATGATGGTGATTTTAGTGGGGGATGGATATAGCTCTCAAGTAGTCGGAGTCCATTCTGCTGAAACATGGGGAATATGGCCTTCCTTGCTGCCCTGTTCTCTCTAATGCTGCTACTCCTTTTCCTCCTTTGGGCCCTAAAAGCCGGAATTTTTAGGGCCCAAGGCGGCAGGTGGATGGCATTCCCATGATGAAGCACAGCACTGGCACATTATAATAAGCGAAATGTACGTAGGAGTATCTGCTCCTGGGATTTCTATCCCATCACAAGTCTGTCATGACTTTCTGGACATATTGATACAGAGGTAGGACTTCTGATACCGGTGGTATGGGTTATATATGGGTTGATATTGACTATGAATTATTATTATCACTCATTCAATGAAATATAAACCCTGCACTTAATATCCGTTGTATCCTCCTCTCTACAAACGACAATTGAGTTATATGTCTTATACATTTGTCCTAATCCCACCACAGAGTGGAACATAGGTGTATTATTTACTTATACTTGTATGTACACCAATGGGGATAGCTATTATAGCCACCATGTAGTGACTAATGTAAAAACGTTTATATGTTTACTTAAAGACTCTTATCACTTGCGAATTCCAACTCTGTATGAACCAGGTTTGGCATGTAAACAATCCGCAGACATCACTGTCACCTTTTATCCTGCACTTATTTGTGTTGTTCCTTGTCTGTCATAATGATGATATATTTGTAATAAATTTATACACATTTTTAGCTCCACTTTTTTTGCTCTTTATTGATAATCTGATATAGTGTATGAGCTGCGCGATGCCAAACTGTGGCTGAATTAGCCTGAAGCATACATTTATTACCATATGGTTAACATATATTTATTGACTCCTGCAGCTACACCACACTTCTCCTGCTCGCACACCTTGCTCTCTTTACAGCCCCCTCCTTTTAGTGGGGGGTCCTCGCTTGAGGTGGCGGCTTGCGCAGCAGGAGGTTGAGCATCTTGGCTGATGGAAGCATCAGTCTGCTTCACAGTCCATAGCAGGGGTTGGCATCGCTTTTGGCGCTGCTTGCTGGCTCATCCCACAATGGCAGGGTGCGACACTCCCCTAGCCCAGCACATGGTTTCACAGCATGGCAGCCACCATTAATCAGTTCAAGTGCACACAGTCTTTGCACACAGGACCCGGTTTAATGGGGTACCTGGATCCTGTTCATGATGCCAGAATGCATCGGTCGCAAGGGCAGGGTTACTCGTACAATCCAGGGCATCAGTCGTTAGTTCACGGTGGCGACCCCAGAAGCTGTGGCCCTGACTGAGCATGTTAAAGGGAACCTGCCAGGTCATTCTATCCCCCTCTGCTATCACTACCTGTCCCTGCACCTTCCTAGCTGATCCCTAACCATCCCTGCCTGCTCTAAAACTGCAAAAGTGCCCTATAGAGATTAAAAAAATGACTTATATACTGTCTCCATACTGTGATGCCCAACCGGAACATCATATTCAGCCTTGTGAATTGTGGGGACTGATCACGTGGTACGGACCGGCTTTAATATGCGCTATGCATATGCGCCGTAGCCGGGCCGTACCACGTGATCTGACCCCACAATGCACCGGGCTCGATATGATGTTCCGGTCATGCATCACAGTAGCAGAGGAAGCGGGAATTTCAAACGAGGTGGAACAGAAGAAAAACTGATGATGGCCAGCGGGGCATGCGGAAAGCAAGCAAGGAGGGATAATGGAACCCTGGAGCCCGCCTTTCCAGTCTTCGGATGGAGATAGTATGTAAGTATATAAGTCATTTTTCTCAATCTTTATAGGGCACTTTTAGAGCAGACAGAAATGGTTAGTGATCAGCTAGGAAAGTGTAAGGGCAGGTAGTGATAGCAGAGGGGAGTAGAACGACCTTACAGGTTCCCTTTAAAGGGGAAAGTTTAAAAGGGGAATAAAGTTTGTTGTGATGCCATCTGAGGGTACTGATCAGATATGACCAGCGCTGCTTGTAGTGGTCCACAAGGGCAGATAGTCTGGCAACTAGATGGAACAATCCCCTCAGATGGAGCATCCCTCTGGGATGTAGTGAAGGTGGTGTGATGATGATGGTGGTTGTAATGGAGGATGGTAAAGGCATAGTAAGGAGTAGACAGACAAAAGGGTTGCAGTTCTTACCAGTCTCTTTTACTTGCAAACACAACTTAGCTGGGGTACCGTGTTTACCAAAATTGCAGCTTGGCCAGCTCACAAGTAGTCCGGGTCCACTCTGCTAAAACACGGGGAATATGGCCTGCTTTGCTTCCCTGTTCTCTCTAAGGCTGCTACTCCTTTTCCTCCTAGCATCTCTGTGGTTATATGTGGCACCCCGCAACGAGTGCGTCACAAGAGGGTATTGCAGCCACGAATGCAGCCGCAATATCCTCTGACTCAGCAATGATCCGGTTAACATAGAAATCCAACCCTACATGCATCACCTAGAACAGAGGGCCAATCATAGGTCCTGGGGGGTGGAGTGTTAGGGAAGTGTAGTAGAACACACAATAATCTAGACAGAAGAGAATAGTCTAGAACTCGGAGAAGAAGGGTCTAGGACTAGAACTTGGAGAGGAGCGGGGGCTCCGCACCCCGTGCGGGCCCCTGGGCCGTCACCGGTCGGGTGTCAGCACCTGAGGCCTTAACTACCGGGACTGGGCATTATCTACACGGGTTCCCAAAAGACTCCCATGCCCACAACTCACAGCCGGTTCACTGGTACCGAAGCTGGCAGCAGTTCACCTCTGCTACGCGAACCAGGAGCGTGGAGGAGCAGCTTTACAGGAGCACCCCACCACAAGCCAACTTCCAGTCGTCTAACCAGCGGTGTACCCACTGAGGGATCCAAGGCTCCCCAAAACATCCAGAACGTACATCATGGATAGGGCATTGAAGCAGCCTCCCCGTACCCGACCTGGTATTCCTGGGCGACACTGGCAACCAATTAGTTAGAATGGAGGAACACTGCGGATTTCTAAGGGACACCATCACTGCTGAGTCCACCCGGTCCACTACTCAACCACTGTAAGCCATGTACTGCCTGCTGGTTACAGTAAAGACCCGTTGCAGAGACTTTCTGTGTCCGTGCTTCCTTATGAACTGTCCGTCTGCACTACAAGGTAACCGCAGCTGCCGCACAACATCTTAAGCAGCTCCAGCCCCCGGGGATCACCGCTCAGCCTGTGGGGAGCGTAACATCTTGCTGCTGTCCATCCCCCGGAGGTTTTGCAGCGTCGGTAGTCCTTACCGAACTACTCATAGGTGGCGTCACGAATAAATTAAAAACCTCTTTAATCTGTTCCACCAAGACGTCTTCAAACACTTTTGATCTGCACTACACCGGGCTCCGCTACCGGCAGGCACGGTCCACCCGTGACAAGGAGGAAGGAAGCATCGCCTGTCTAAACCGCAGTCCCGGCCACGGTGAGTCAGAAAATGGCGTCACGAACAGGATACGAGCAGGCCCGTTACCCAACTGGTATAATGTGCTTAAAATGGACTTTATTGTCTACAATTTGGACTTTGTTCGTCCCTAAAAGAACTTTCCCGCCTTTTCACCATTGGGTCAAGATGGCGCCCAAGATGGCGTTCCCGCCACAAGAATCCGCCACGTGCAAGCCCAGGAGTGAGTCAACCCCCCCTCATCGTGGGAGGGCTAAAGACAAAAGGCGCCAAACTCTTTGTCCGCCCTGATTGCTCGAATCAACCATGGGGGCGGACCCCAAAGACTTTTCCCACGATTGGACTACAAAAGCCCAGAGGAAATGGGAGTGTCAGACAGACCTTCTTCACCAGCTCTACCAGAACGTTTACCGGTTGAACGGGTGTGGTTTCCCTCCAATGAAGAGAATGGCCAGCATGAGACTCCAAGACCTAATGCGGGAGGTCGAGGCGGAGGCCAGAGCAGCCATAGGCCAACCGGGTCCGGGTCCTGCCCTTACCATAGATGGCAGCCCCGACTTCTGGCTAGAGGCTCTACAAGACCTCCGGGTGCGACTAATCGAGACAGTGGAATGGACGATTCGCAGCTGGAGTGCGACCCTGGGCAGAAGACTCCATCATGCGATGCAGCAGAGCCGACCGGGTACAGCTTCTCCAAGCCCAGACGACATCGCCAGCTTTTCAACCACCTCACCGTCGCCCACCACCTGTCCTGCTTTGTCACCGGAGCCCATAGACTGTATCATTCCTGTGAGGACCACAGCTCGACCCGTTCCAGCGGTTGAAACCGCAGCCGACCCCGTTCCAGAGCCGGGGCTTCCAATACGCTCCCACGAAGAAGCTGACACCTACCTGGTTCCACCTGCGGAACCCGTGACTAGTTTCTACACTACCGAGACTGTCGCCTGTTTCTCCCCTGAACCGGAGGCCTCCTCTGCTATTACCAAGGCCTACCTGGTGACCGGGATCGAAACACCACTTCCCGCTGCTACAGAAGAAGAGGCAGGCAGCCTGGAAGTCCTGCACAACGACCCCGAGGAGAACTTTGCAGCACAGCCACCCACCGATCCAGAGGATTTCATCCCATCGTCTTCGTCAGCCGAGCAGCCCGACGTAGTCATCGAAGAAGAGGTCGAGGAGGATGACGACGAGACCTACAGTCCAGCTGAGGATCTCTACACCGGGTTCGCCTGGGGAGACACCAAGAATCCTTCTGCCGGGCGATCCGCTCGGGTGCACTGGTCGGGTGCAGCCGCAACAGCATCTTCTCCGGTTCCGTTAAACCGGGCTCCACTCCAGACTGCCCACCAAGCTCGAGCGGTTCAACAACCAGCACGCAGTAGTGACTTTATCCACACGCCGCACCACTCCGACGAAGAGGTACGTCGTATCCGGAGAGATGAGTGGCACACTCGACTGCAAGCCAACATGCAGGCTCGCGCCGAGGCCCGCCGCCAATCTCCATTACCTGAACAATTCCGTAAAACCGTGCGGGTAAGCACCTTTAACTTGTCCACCGGGTGGGGATTCGTAAGGGAGGAGGGTGTGAGTACCGAAGTATTTGTGGGGCGTCGTGATGTGGAATCGCACCTACCGCGAGGTCATCCAAACCGAGACTTGTATAGAGGGGACATAGTAACCTATGAGCGACATGTATGCTGTGACGGGTGGTTCGCTATACGAGTCCGGAACACTGCCCTCCATAAGTGACTGTTGTTGTTTGAACTTTTTGCAAAAAGAGACTTCTTCCTGTTTGCGAAGTAACACCGCGACTTGGCGGCTACAGCCTGAACTTTTATTCTAAGGACAGCCGACCGCCCGCCGGGTCCGCGCAATGTGTTAACCTGTTTATTTACCTCACTTTTATGCATACAATGACTTGTCATTAATAAAAGTGTATTACCTGTTATAAAATATAAAAACCTCTGTAATGTGGGTAGTGTGACGCTTGGGGACAAGCGTATTCAACCAAGGGGGAGTGTGGCGCCCCGCAACGAGTGCGTCACAAGAGGGTATTGCAGCCACGAATGCAGCCGCAATATCCTCTGACTCAGCAATGATCCGGTTAACATAGAAATCCAACCCTACATGCATCACCTAGAACAGAGGGCCAATCATAGGTCCTGGGGGGTGGAGTGTTAGGGAAGTGTAGTAGAACACACAATAATCTAAACAGAAGAGAATAGTCTAGAACTCGGAGAAGAAGGGTCTAGGACTAGAACTTGGAGAGGAGCGGGGGCTCCGCACCCCGTGCGGGCCCCTGGGCCGTCACCGGTCGGGTGTCAGCACCTGAGGCCTTAACTACCGGGACTGGGCATTATCTACACGGGTTCCCAAAAGACTCCCGTGCCCACAGCTCACAGCCGGTTCACTGGTACCGAAGCTGGCAGCAGTTCACCTCTGCTACGCGAACCAGGAGCGTGGAGGAGCAGCTTTACAGGAGCACCCCACCACAAGCCAACTTCCAGTCGTCTAACCAGCGGTGTACCCACTGAGGGATCCAAGGCTCCCCAAAACATACAGAACGTACATCATGGATAGGGCATTGAAGCAGCCTCCCCGTACCCGACCTGGTATTCCTGGGCGACACTGGCAACCAATTAGTTAGAATGGAGGAACACTGCGGATTTCTAAGGGACACCATCACTGCTGAGTCCACCCGGTCCACTACTCAACCACTGTAAGCCATGTACTGCCTGCTGGTTACAGTAAAGACCCGTTGCAGAGACTTTCTGTGTCCGTGCTTCCTTATGAACTGTCCGTCCGCACTACAAGGTAACCGCAGCTGCCGCACAACATCTTAAGCAGCTCCAGCCCCGGGGATCACCGCTCAGCCTGTGGGGAGCGTAACATCTTGCGGCTGTCCATCCCCGGAGGTTTCGCAGCGTCGGTAGTCCTTACCGAACTACTCATAGGTGGCGTCACGAATAAATTAAAAACCCTTTAATCTGTTCCACCAAGACGTCTTCAAACACTTTTGATCTGCACTACACCAGGCCCCACTACCGGCAGGCGCGGTCCACCCGTGACAAGGAGGAAGGAAGCATCGCCTGTCTAAACCGGAGTCCCGGCCACGGTGAGTCATATACGTCCCAAAGGCAGTTGACCTGACCTCAGGCCCTCTGAGTGACTGCCTTGCATGTCCTCTTGACCATGTACAGTTCCTCCGCCTGGGCAGAGTCCACGATGGTAGCCTCTCTGCATACAGTCCAGTGAACTTCTTGGCCGGTCCGGAAAATATCCAGACCGAATTGGGGATGGTCCATGCGGAGCTTGTTCCTCTAACCAACCTATACAGTCAGCTGTAGATTCGGGGTCCTTGGGACTGGACATTCACAGCTGACTTCTGCATAGTCCTGCTTTCTCCCCAGCTTCCAATGTCTCCTGGAACTCACTCCTCCATTGCTGTCATCTTGTCTCTCTGTCTTCAACTCACTAACTCCTCACTTTCCTCACCCCCTAAATTCACTCCTCCCTCCATCCAGCAGATGGGGACTGCTCTATCATCGAGTCTCTTCCACCCAGCATCTCCCTGGCCTGGAGTTTTGGGTGTGTGTTGGTGGTCTCAGCAGAGCTTTCCCAACTTACCTTTGAGCATGATGCCACACCTGTTGAATAGGTGCAGTACCACTGTGGCGACTGTACCACAGGGATGCCACAACGACACACCCAGACAGGCTCACCACAAACAAAACCCCCCCTTGCTATGTGGGGTTGGCTCATGGACTATAGGAGGAAGACCCTTGTCCATGACTACCTCACAGCATGGTGGTTCAGTGGTTAAGAAGAGCCTTGATCCTTGGATTCATAATACCAAGGGTAACAAGTGCAAGGAGTTTTTGTGTTCTTTGTGCGCTTGTGTGGGTTTCCTATGGGTTATATGGTTTCCTCTCACATTCCAAACATATACTGATTGGGAATGTAGATTGTGAGGCCCAATGGGGACAGGGATGATGTCTGTAAGTGACCCATCCCAGGGCCTATGGGGGACTCGGATCCCAGGCATTCAGTAAGGGTGGTGTCACTGGTGTCCGGTGCTCGGGGCCAAGGCCCTGGTGGTCGCTGAAAAATGTGTAAAAAGAAAAGAGTAACATAAAGTGTTCGTGACGCCACCCATGGTACCTGGTAATGTTATCAGCGCTGCTTCAGACCTCCAGAGATAATGGTAGGCTGCCTGATGGTAATGTTCCCTACAGGTGGAGCAGAATCCCTGAGGCAGTGATGGAAATGGAGAACTCACACAGGAAGGCGTCTCCACAGGTGGAGGCTCAATGTAGTCTGCCTGAGGAGACTGGAATGCAGCTTTCCCTAGCGCGATGGAATAAGACACCACATGTTGAATATGCTCTGCACGGGTTTACTGGTAACCTTCAGGCAGCTTACAGGTATACAGTCATGGGTAGCTGGCCTGGGTAGTCACCAGAGGATGGAATGTCTCTTTAAAGCCCTCAGTGATGTTCCTTCAGGATTCTCCCTCTGTTCTTGTACTGCACTGTTACTCCTGTTACTCCTTCCTAGTGCTTCTCCTCTCACACAGAGCCCTTTGCCAGTCCCCACGGGTTGTACTAGAGGTGTCCTTAACTGAGGGGCTTATAACCCTATTTAGAGGCCTTTGTGGGATATATGCAGGGTAGGGCTCCCTTTAGGTTGCTCATGTTTTCCGGTTTGGTGGCTCAGGGCTAAACTCCTGCACCACTCTCGGAGCCGGTCCTCTGTTGGTGGACTCGGTCCTTCTGACCGGGGACCATACCGGACCAGATTAGGGTGTTAGCTGACACCCGAAGATCCCCCTTCAGTCTGGATCACCGTCCTTTAGGTGACCTCCCTCTGCGTCACTCGCAGGGTTCTGCTTATTCTCTCTCCACAGCCGTTCTGCTCTAACTTCTTCCCGCTCTTCACTATTTACCTAACTCTGCCCACCAAGATCGGTCCCCTTAGTAACGGGTTAGCCAATTGATCCCCTTGCTCTAGGTGTGTAAATACGTAGGGTGAGGGCACGCTGGTCTGGGTGCAGTACACCTCCGTGGCGCACCGACCAGTACGGCACTACATTCCCCCTTGGTTGAACTCACTCGTCCACGAGTGATTCAACTCGGACCCAGTACAGAGCTAAATTTTTTTATGCTTTATAACATAACAATAATAACATTTTATTTACACACAAAAATATGCAATTCTTTTCATTCCGTCCGGGGGGCTCTCTTTTTAAACAATACCGAGAACAAAATGCACACTTTTATTTACATCGGCCTAACGAGGCCGGGTACACACACACACAGTCCCAGCGGTAATCATCTCTTGCACCTTCAATAGTGTCCTTATCACCGCTGGGCTGCTTTAAATAAGTTATCACACAGAGTCCCTGGCTTAACCATCTCAGTCCAGGCTCAACAATATAAAGTTCTCATCAATGTTCAAGAGTCTTTAAAAAGTGCAGCATTTACAAAACTATCTATAAGACTGGGGATTTCACAGTTTATGCACACGCAGGACGTACCCCTGGTCACAGGGATACTACACACGCTGGTCTGGGTGCACCGACCAGTGGGGCACCACATAAGCTCTATGGAAATGAATTATGAGCAAGTAAAATATGTAAGTACATACATGCATTAACACCTCATTATTACTAATATTGCTTTGAGCACCTAGGTTTGCAAGTGAGCCTAAATACATGATGTTTACTCACAAATAGCCTGCTTGCAGCAGCATAGCTAATGAAGGGACAGAGGAAGTGAATGCTCAGGGTCCACACTAAGGCTGGAATCACACTGTCTGTGTGATATACGACTAAGTCAGATGTGTCACGGATGATAAACTTGGAATGGCCTCCGATCTGTCAGGACGGGAGTGTGGAACTGCTTAGAAACACAAGCAGCTGATGCTCCAGAGAGGGGGAGGCCATTCCAAGTTAATTATCTGTGACATGTCCAACTTAGTCGCATATCACATAGTCAGCTTGATTCCAGCCTAAGAGGTTCTCACCCGGAGCTACTGCTACCCTCAATGATGTCTGTATACGGTCAGGGTGTTAAAGTGTGACATTATACTGTGCATAGAGGAACTGTGGGCTCATTAATGTAAATAGGGGAGGTATAGAGGCATCATTCTGTGTATAGGGAAACTGCGGGTCCATCATACTGTGTATAGGGGTATAGTGGACCTATCATACTGTGCTCAGGGGAGCTGTACTCTAAGGAATTCAGCAAACATTCTTAAATGTTAAGTAGACACTTAAGCATTACTGTTTTAAGAGTGTTGTGAACGTCAAAGGGGCACAGCGGGCATTATTACTTTCTAGTGGTAAATACGGACACTGTTTTCTAGGCCATTTATAAAGGGCATTAAGAGTTTACCATCTAAATGGCACAATGGAGGCATTATTACTTTGTAAGGGGCAGAGTGGTGGCATTATTATGTGGGGTAGTAAGAGTAGCCCTGTTGTGGGGCCATACAGCAGGTGTAGTATGTGAGGAGTCAAATGTGTCTTTGTTGTAATTTCTGCTGATAAGTCGTGACATGAAGATAATGTTATGTTGGCCTGAGCCAGATGGAAAAAATAGGAAAAGTTAACAACTCCATAAGAAAAAACCTCAGCTGTAAGTCACTTTCTATAACTCTACTGTATTCTATTATATGATCTGCAGCACTGATATCTACCACTATATGGTCACTGTATGGCAGTAATATCAGTGTTAGTCTTCATGTAGAGATTTATTTTCAGTAAAAGCATGTTCATCTGCTGAGGTTCTCCTATACCCATGATTAGGGCTCAACTCCTTTGTTTTCATTGACTGTGAGACATAATCATCAATATTAACAGAAATAAAAACTTGAAATAGAATACTCTGTAATGACTCTACATAATATATGTGTTTCACTTTATGTACTGAATTACTGAAATAAATTAACTTTTTGAAGATATCCTAATTCAATGAGATGCACCTGCATATGAAGCTTTTTTTTTGGGTGCATAAACTACCTTATATACTCGTGTATAAGCCTACTTTTTCAGCCCAAAAATTGAGCTGAAAAGTCCCCCCCTCGGCTTATACACGAGTCATACACTTTTGTGTGAAGTGGGGGCTGTGTCCGGGGGCAGGAGGAGGGTGGAGGAGGTGGGGGAAGGCTCTAATATGAGCGGCTCGTCACGTGGAGCCCCTCATAACTTATTCATGATATGTACTGCATCCCCCGCCCATCCGCGGGGGGAGCAGTGCATATCGCATTACAGGCTCCCCATCACAGTATGGCACCCCCGCCACAGTAAGGCCTCCCCATGCTGCCACTGCTCACCGTACAATGTATACTGTTATTAGCTTTCACCCACCGGCGGATCGCTCAGTGCATCCTCCCTCCACCCTGCGTGTCATGTGACCGGCCAGTGACGTCATCGCGGTGAGCCCAGTCACAGGACAAGAAGCAGGAAGGAGGGAAGATGCACAGCCAGGATACCTGTGCTGAGGGCTGTATACCACACTGCTGGGGGCTGTATACCTGTGCTGAAGGCTGTATACCACACTGCTGAGGACTGTATACCTGTGCTGGAGTCCACCCTCGGCTTATACGCGAGTCAATAAGTTTTCCCAGTTTTTGGGGGCAAAAGTAGGCGGGTGGGCTTATACACGGGTCGGCTTATACACGAGTATACACGGTATTTAGGAAAGCATACAAAAAAAACTAAATTTTTTATGCACTATCAATGTTATAAATTCATTGTGCAAGTTTTCATAGACATGATAGAACAAAACAAGTGAATATTATGTTGTAGCTACTGATTTATGCTGCATGAGTTTGGCTTCCTTCAGTGCATCAGTAAAGCTTTGCTGTCCATGACTCCACTTTCATCCTCTAGGACCACTTCCAGGTACAAACTACAGCTAATTGCAAATACTTCAACACTGACTGTTTTGAAAATACTTGCAGTTCTCTTGCGCTTATTATATTGAACCCCTTAAAAGGTGCATTGCTGTGTATGTTATTAATATTATTTATTTAAGAGCAGCATTAATGTGAGGGTTCTGGACATGTTAAGAGGCCTTAAAAATATAGAATACAAAGCAAGGTCAATAAAAATGGTCTAATAGACTGGTATGAAGGGAGAGAGACCTCTAGAAGTGCAGATTTACAATGTATAAGGTATGGGTGAAGAAGACATTGAGATCGATCAAGGGTTTTAACGTTATAGCTACTTGATGTATCTGTATGTATTATTGCATGTGAAGAATGACAATATTGAGACTTTTAGTCAGAGAAAATCCTCTCAAAGAGACTCACCATTATTATTTCTCTCTTTTAAATTATAGATGCTTAGCTGAAGTACAATCAGAGATATGGTTGAAGATAGAATTACAGTGGGTACAGAAAGTATTCAGACCCCTTTACATTTTTCACTCTTTGTTTCATTGCAGCCATTTGGTGAATTCAAAAAAGTTCATGTTTTTCTCATTAATGTGCACTCTGCACCCCATCTTGACTGAAAAAAAACTGAAATGTAGATATTTGTGCATATTTATTAAAAAAGAAAAACTGAAATATCACATGGTCACAAGTATTCAGACCCTTTACTCAGGTTGTCTTCACACTTGCGTTTGCGTCTGCATGCGGAGGGCATGCAGACGCAAACGCATGCAAACGCAGCCCATAATAATGTGAACGCAGCGGAGAATCTCCGCATGCGTTCACATTACTATCCTGCCCCAGCAGCCAATCAGCTGTCTCTCGGGCCAGCCGGGAGGAGGAGATCAGCGGCAGATATCTCCTCCTCCCGGCACAGCTGATCTCCCGCTGGTGTCAGCGGGGAGATACAGCTGATCTGACAGCTGTTTAAATCTCCCGCACTGACACCAAATAGGGTGATATCAGTGCGGGAGATGAGAAACAGCTGATCGCTGCTTGAAATCTCCCACGCTGACATCACCTATTCGGTGTCAGCGCAGGAGATTTAAACAGCTGTCAGATCAGCTGTATCTCCCCGCTGACACTGGCGTGAGATCAGCTGTGGCTCTGCATGATCTCCCGGTGGCCGTCGCTGATCACCGGCGGCCACCGGGAGAGATTTCAATGAGATCTGCAGCGTTCTCCTGCGGTGTCATGCAGAGGACACTGCGGATCCATTGAGATCAATGCATGGTCTGTGCGCTTGCGGGCACTTGCAGATAGAACAAGCGCCCGCGACCGCACAAAAAATGCTACAAGCTGCGGTCAGAGGGCGCACAAATTGTGTGCATCCGAACGCAAACGCAAGCGAACGCAGGCACATGCGTTCCCATGTTAAACATAGGAACACAGTGCGCAAGCGTTTGGCTGCGCTCGGTACGCAGCGTTCACAAACGCTAGTGTGAAGGCAGTCTCAGACACTCATTTTTAAGTCACATGCTGTCCATTTCCTTGTGATTCTCCTTGAGATAGTTCTACTCCTTCATTGGAGTCCAGGTGTGTTTAATTAAACTAATAGGATTTGATATGGAAAGGCACACTCCTGTCTATATAAGACCTTACAGCTCACAGTGCATGTCAGACCAAATTAGAATCATGTGGTCAAAGGAACTGCCCAAGGAGCTTAGAGACAGGATTGTGGCAAGGCACAGATTGGCCAAGGTGACAAAAGAATTTCTGCAGTACTCAAGGTTCCTAAGAGCACAGTGGCCTTCATAATCCTTAAATGGCGGACATTTGGGGCCACTAGAAGTCGTCCTAGACCTGGCCATTCAGTCAAACTGAGCCATTGTGGGAGAAGAGCCTTGGTGAGAGATGTTAAGAAGAACCCTAAGACCCTGTGGCTGAGCTCCAGAGAATCAGTAGGGAGATGAAAGTTCCACAAAGTCAACTATCACTAAAGCCCTCTACCAGTCGGGCCTTTATGGCAGAGTGGACCAACGGAAGCCTCTCCTCAATGCAAGACATATGAAAGCCCGCATAGAGTTTGCAAAAAACACTTGAAGGTCTCCTAGAATATGAGAAATAAGATGCTCTGGTCTGATGAGACGAAGATAGAACTTTTTGGTGATAATTCTAAGCGGTATGTCTGGAGAAAATCAGGCACTGCTCATGTGGCGCCCCGCAATGAGTGCGTCACAGGAGGGTATTGCATCCCTGACTGAAGATGCAATATTCTCCGTCTCAGTGATGAACAAGTTAAATCCAAGGCTTCATGTACCACATGCACCATCCAGAGGCAAAGGACCAATCAGGTCCTGGTGGGAGGAGTATGAGGTGTAGTGTGGGGAAAGAGCAGAAAAGCAAGTTAGACGGTGGAAGAGACAAGTACAAGGAGGAAGTGAAAACTACAGAGCTAACAGGGAGGGCACCTAGAAGCGGTGACCCAGACGTGAAAGGGGCCAAGTAACAGAGTAACGGGTTCAAAGACACCCACGCCCAGCCTCACCGGAGACCGGTTTCGAGGTAGCACAGCTGTCCATCACTGGACAGTGATAGAGGAGCTTCATAGGAGCGCATCACTACAGTCACCACTTCCGTAGCCATACCAGAGGGGTACCCACCATTGGGGCTTAGGACTCTAAGCAGCCGAGTTGAAGAACCTGGCTCAGGCAATCCATTAGAGAAACCCAGTATCCTGACCTGGTGCAAAAAAAACCGCGACGAGCAGCAAAGGGGCAGTTAGTAAAGAAAG
This sequence comes from Allobates femoralis, assembly GCA_033576535.1. Classification (NCBI taxonomy): domain Eukaryota; kingdom Metazoa; phylum Chordata; class Amphibia; order Anura; family Aromobatidae; genus Allobates; species Allobates femoralis. The sequence continues at coordinate 105,307,524 of JARQOC010000006.1, forward strand.
AACATTGTGGAGCTTTGGACAGAGACTGTTCATCACTGGGTCCACCCTGTCATTACCTAAGAACTGTCTTACCGTGTGCTGTGCATGACTACAGTAAAGACCCGTGCAGAGGAGCATCGTGTCCGTGCTTTCTTTCGTAGCTGTCCTAACTCATGCTTTGCTAAACCAACCGAGCTGCCGTATTCTACCCTTGCAGATCCTGACTCCGGGGACTCACGCTTGTCCTGTGGGAAGCGTTTTCCATCTAGCTGCCGCACATTCCCCGGAGGCCCAAGCAGCGCCGATGCAATCACCGGACACCCACAGGTGGCGTCACGAGACAAACTTTACTTCCAAACTACCCTTCCCTTTTCATTGACCACGGGCCTTTCTAGACTCCAGCACCGAACCGTGACAGTAGCTAGTGCCTGAGGCCTGAGCACCCGGCTGCGGTAAGTCACTCATCACCTGCCCAATACAATCCCAACAGTGAAATATGATGGTGGCAGTATCATGCTATGGGGGTTGTTTTTCAGCTGCGGGGACAGAATGATTGGTTGCAATTGAAGTTAACATGAATGATGACAAGTGCAGAGATATCCTGGATGAAAATCTCTTCCAGAGTGCTCTGAATCTCAGGCTTAGCCAAAGGTTCACCTTCCAAAGAGACAATGACCCTAAGCACACAGCTAAAATAACAAAGTAGTGGCTTCAGAACAACTCTGTGACCATTCTTGACTGGCCTAGCCAGAGCCCTGACCTAAACCCAATTGAACATCTCTGGAGAAACATGAAAATGACTCATGGCTGTACTAGCTCAAAAGGATGCTTCTAATCAATACTGAGCAAAGGGTCTGAATACTTATGATCATGTGATAAGATACATTATTGAGAAAAAAATTAACTTTTTTTGAATTTACCAAATGGCTGCAATGAAACAAAGAATTAAAAATTTAAAGGGATCTGAATACTTTCAGTAGCCACTGTAATTAATTATATAGAGTTACACCCTTAGCACTGCAGGACACTTCTTTCAACAGCCTGGATCAGAGAATTGAGAAGTTACTTCTTCTGTCTTATGTATGCGAAACTAACACGATACAACCAATACAGTGCAATAGAAAAGCTTGCACTCTTAAAATGATAAAGCTGACTCCTATCCGTGACGTCACAAAACCACACTCATATGGAGAAACTCACATAAATAACTTTTCCAAGTTTATTTCAAAATTGCAAAAAAGACTAGAATAATGTGCAACATTTTAATTATAATATTTTGTAGAAAACACCAAAAAACATTTTTTTCCAAATTTCAAAACTAAGATATGAAAACACACAAAGGTATATAAATCTAGAATAAACTAGCTGCAGCTACATTTCTTTTCTAACTTTTTCTTTTCAATATTATTGAATCCCATACACCGTTCTTGTACTGTACAATGCAGCGTTTTGGATACGGCCAAAATGTGCTGCGTCCAAAGTGCTGCTCATGCTGAACTTGGCAACATACCCTGAGGCTCATATTCTACCGCTGAGAGAGCTTGTGTTCTGCTGATCATAAGAGCTTTCATTCTACATAGGTGAGATTTAGCCAGTGAGATGGAAAATGACTGCCGTATAAACTGTGCTCCAGTGGGAACCTCCTGATCTGTGATGGTCCAGATATTAACCACAACTGTACAAAAAGTTTGAATTTGCATGAAACCCCAAATTACAGGACATTTGACTCAAACTTCATCCTCCATGGATTGACCTACTCACCTATACTCAGTTCCTTGTAATTTGGTGTATGGGATTTATAGAAATCCCAAGGCCACTGTGCTTCTTTTTAATGCAGCTTAAACAGACATGTGATATGGCTTCCTGAATTGGAGTATGTTAATTTGTTTTTGCAGAGACTCTAGTGTTATCATTGGGAAAACACAATGACAATAGATCCAGAGTGTTGATCATGGGCTTGTATGCTGCGTTCTCCAACGGTGAACACTAGTGTCTGCGCAATGAGGCTGCGTCTAGAACACTGTGTCTGCTGATCTTGGGCACGTACCCTTATGGTCAGCAAGGTCCTCTCACTCTCTGTCTCCTGTAGACTGTAGAGTAGGGGTCTCAAACTCCAGGCCTCGAGGGCCGCACACAGTACAGGTTTTCAGGATTTCCTTGGAATTTGACAATTAGCATTTGACAGTTGGTAATCAAATGAAGATGAAAATCCTGAAAACGTGGACTGTGTGCGGCCTTTGAGGCCTGGAGTTTGAGAGCCCTGCTGTGGAGTTTATGCTTTTATGGTCAGCAGGATGGTTTCTCTCTTCAGTAGATTGTAAGCATTTATGATCAACAAGGTACTTTTTCTCTGGCCTTTAAAATATCACTATGGTCAGCATTGTTCTGTCTCTGCCTCCTATTCACCCTCCTCCATGTGTATTTTCCAAGCAATTAGGATGATTTCACACATACGTATGTAAACGCAGCGTACCGAACGCAGCCAAACACATGTGCACTGCGTTCTTATGTTTAAGAGTGGCTGCATTTGGTTGTGGTTGTGTTCGGATGCGCATAATTTATGCGCCCTCCAAACGCAGCCTTTTGCATTTTTTGTGCGTTTGAGGGAGCTTGTTTTATCTGCAAGCTTCCGCAAGCGCACAAACAATGCATGGGAGTCAATGGATCCACAGTGTCCTCTGCATGACAGCACAGGAGAATGCTGCGGTTCTCATTGAAATCTCTCCCGGTGGCCGCCACTGATATCCCGGGACATCAGCGGCGGCCACTGGGATATCAGCTGGGGCAGCTGCTGATCTCCTCACCTGGCCGCCGCTAATCTCCCGGCAGTATCGGCGGGGAGAAGCAGCTGATCTGACAGCTGTTTAAATCTCCTGTGCCGACATCTCCTCTTTGGTGTAAGCACGGGAGATTTAAACAGCTGTCAGATCAGCTGCTTCTCCCCGCCGACACCGGTGGGAGATCAGTGGCGGCCGGGAAGAGGAGAGCTCTGCCCCTGATCTCCGCCTCCCAGCCGCCGCCGAGACAGCTGATTGGCTGGCCGGACTGCATACTGATGTGAACACATGCAGAGATTTTCCACTGCGTTCACATCAGTGTGGCTGCATTTGCACTGCGTTTTCGTCTGCATGCCCTCCACATGCAGACACAAACGCAAATGTGAAACCAGCCTTACAATTTTTCCAGCTTCAAAATTCATACATATTCCCTGAAAATGATTTTTCGGGAAAAATAGAATGCCAGCTAGATCTGCGATTAGAAATGATATAGAGATATATTAGGGCCCAAAAAGACTTTTGTAGTTGCCATTGTATGATTCCACTTAATTTAGAGGTTGCACCTGAGCTGAAATATGGCATAAAAGGAAATAAAGTATTCTATTATTTTTTCTTTTATTCTTTATTATTATTGAACACACATTGTATAAAATCCATTGTTTCTGTTAGGTTCTCCTGTTCCAGAAACTAGTTTTCAAAATGACTATTTATTTCTGTAGTTAGTCTGATTAAACCCTTTTCACTACAGTTTCAAGTAGATTCTCATATTCTACCAGATTCTATTGCATTACCGTAATTACTGCCAGCGACAAAGAATCGTTTTTGTGGTTATATTATTGACAGCTGCTTTCCTATATAGTGCATGGTTTAGACTAATGAATAATGAGGTCATGGTTTTCATTACTCTCTTTATCCACCTCCTTCATGTTCTGCCATTGATTGACATAAAACTTGATTACCTCTTCTTCCACACAACCCTTCAACCTCAACTGTCAATAAAAGCGAGAATAAATTCTTCAACTTACCGACTTCTCTGCACAATTCCTTTTATACTTATTAGGGAAAATGTATTTTCTAGACATCTGGACATGTCACCTTGTCAAGGGTTTGGTTTATAAGATAAAATAATCAATCTCAAGATCTCTGCAGAATTTTCTTGGCACATTGCATCATTGTTCTTTTGAATGCAAAAATTGGTGCCGAAGGCAATGAAGGTACATCTGATAGCATGGCCATCAAAGAAAAGAGATGCCTGAAGGGTCTACTGCAGAGGCGCTCCTATAGCTCATTCTCAAACATATATTTAGCACATTAAGTGTAATGTGATTGTTGATTTAAATTATAAGCATCACATTGATGACTGAAAACTTAATACTGATAGTATTTTGAAAATATCCAGCAAATGCTATATAATCTATTATCGATAGGAAAAATTAATTCTTCTTAAATTGGGCAATCAAGTGAGGAAACTGATGAGACACAATCTTTTCGGTAAAATCTTGAGCTTTTTTTAAATTGTTTTAAAAAGTGCAAAACATGTAAGGATGTTTTCCAATTTTTAAAACAATTTAATAAAAGCTTAAGATTTTACAGAAAAGATTGTGTCTCATCATAGTCGCCTCACTTGACCTACTCAATGATTGCTGAAGCATACCAGCTGGCAACTGGTACCTTTTGGAAGCACTCTCCATACTTGCTACTGAAGCTAGAACAATGTGGAAGCTCTCCAAAAAAAATATTTTCTAACTAGGCAATAAGTTGTATGTGTTCTGAACAGGACTGTAAAACAGTCTGTAAAAAATAGAATTGAACGAACCTTTGAAGGTTCAGTTCGGTTTGCCCAACTTCTCGGTGTTGGGTACAGGTGGTGCTTGGTCCAGTGTGAGCTGTGTGCAGTTTGATTGACTCACACTGGGCTAAAAAGCATAGTTTTTGGAAACACCAAAGCAAACACCTTCCCACCCCCAGAAGTGTTTTACTTATAGCTGCTGTATGTGGGCAGGGACCTCAGCTGCCAATCAGTGACTTCTATTTAGGTTCGGTTCAAGTTCGAGGTCACGATTCAAAAAGTATAGCTGCACCACCTGAACCCGAACTTTAAAAGGTTCACTCATCTCTATTGGGTAATTGTTGTTAGGTCAACTGTTAGAATCTGATTATGCTCTGCTTACATATGAGTTAAAGGCCTACTGTCAGCAGATTTTAGCCTGCAAAACAACACTAGGTAGGTAATATAAAACAAGTGTAAATATTTAAAAGTTGCTTTTGTTATAATGATAGAAAAGATAATAAAATTTACTTTAATTCACACATGAAATGTAAATTAGATAAATGTCCTCAGGGTATTGAAAATCAAATGAAATGTCCTGGGTTTTTTTTGTCAACAATCCATGTTCCAAATTATTATGCAAATTGGTTTTAAGTGTCATAGGGTTTTTTTTTTGTCAATGAAATGCATTGATGGTATAGTCTCTCAGGGTTTTTTGGATCACTGAAATCAATCTCAGATACCTGTGATAATTAGTTTGGCAGGTGAGCCCAATAAAAGGAAAACTGGGTGTTCCACAATATTGAGCAGGCCACAGTTTTCCAGTAACGTGCAAAAGAAAAAGGATCTCTCTTCTGTCGAAAAGCAACAAATGGTGCAATGCCTTCGACACGAAAACTTAAGCGTGATCATCATACTGTGAAGAGATTTGTGGCAGATTCAGAGCACTGAAGTGTTCGTGCAGATAAAGGCAGAATGAGGAAGGTTTTTGCCAGGCAAGTTCATTGAATTAAGAGAGCAGATGCTAAAAAGGCCTTACAAACCAGTTAACAGATATTTGAAGCTGCTGGTTCCTCTGGAGTCCCTCGAAGCTCAAGGTGTAGGATCCTTCAAAGGCTTGCTGTGGTGCATAAACCTACTATTCGGCCACCCCTAAACAGTGCTCACAAACAGAAACGGTTGCAGTGGGCCCAGACATACATGACGACTAATTTTCAAGCAGTCTTGTTTACTGATGAGTGCCGAGCAACCCTGCATGGTCCAGATAGATGGAGTAGTGGATGATTGGTGGATGGCTATAATGTCCCAACAAGGCTGCAAAGTCAGCAAGGAGGTGGAGGTGTCATGTTTTGGGACGGAATCATTGTCAAACAGCTGGTAGGCCCCTTTAAGGTTCCTGAAGGTGTGAAAATGATCTCTGCAAAGTATATAGAGTTCTTACTGAGAACATTCTTCCATGGTACAAAAAACAAAAACTTGCCTTCAGGAGCAAAATCATCTTCATGCATGACAATGCACCATCTTATGCTGCAAAGAATACCTCTGTGTCATTGGCTGCTATGGGCATTAAAAGAGATAAACTCATGGTATGGCCACTATCTTCCTCTGACCTCAACCCTATAAAGAACCTTTGGAGTATAATCAAGCAAAAGATCTATGAGGGTGGGAGGTAGTGATGGGCGAATCCTAAATTACTCGGAATCGCTTGACTCTAGCGAGTCCGAGCCCAGGACTCGCTACTCGTTGCGAGTCTAGCGAGTCCAATGTTAATGAATGGGGAAGCGAGTAATAGCGAGTAGTGTGAGATTTACAACTCGCAGATGTGTCTCGGAAGCTTCAGCCTGAAGCAATCCTAGTTTTGTCATTTATTTGCATTGCTCGTTTACTTTGTAAGTAATCGCTGACTCGCACAGATAAGAGTCCTGTCTCCTCTGTGCTGGCTGCCAGCTCCAGGGTCCTAGAGCCTGCCTGCTGCCTGATGTAGCAGTGCTGAGATTGTTCTCAGTCTGCTCAATCCCTGTGTACAGACATGAATGTCTGTGCACAGAGATGATGTAGCAGAGCTGAGATTGTTCTCAGTCTGCTCATTCCCTGTGCATAGAGATCTATATATATACACAGGGGATGTAGCAGAGAGGACATCGCGTTTTGGACTGCGTCGGACGGAAGAGGATTTTTTTAATTAAAGATGGAGTCCCTAATGGCTTTTTTTTTTATTTCTAATAAAAAATTTTCTTTGTGTTGTGTTTTTTTTAAAACAATTTAATAGAAATTCATGGTGGTCATGTCTAATATTGGCGTGACCGCCATAAATTTCGGGCTTAGGGCCAGCTGATAATACAAAGCTGGTATTAACCCCTTTATTACTCAGCGTGCTACCGCCACCAGGGCCGCTGGAAGAGCGGGGTTCAGCGCCAGAGGATGGCGCTTCAATGAACGCGCCATCTTCTGGGGCGGCTGCGGGCTGCAATTTGCAGCGGGGGGTGCCCAGAAAGCTTGGGCATCCCTGCGCTGCGGATTCCAGCCCCCAGCTGCTTAGCTGTACCTGGCTAGACATAGAAATTGCGCGGAGCCCCACGCATTTTTTTTAAATTATTTCATGAAATTCTGAGATTCTGACTCTGACTCTGAGACTCTGACTCTGAAATTCATTAAATAATTTTTAAAAAATGCGTGGGGCTCCGCGCAATTTCTATGTCTAGCCAGGTACAGCTAAGCAGCTGAGGGCTGGAATCCGCAGCGCAGGGATGCCCAAGCTTTCTGGGCACCCCCCGCTGCAAATTGCAGCCCGCAGCCGCCCCAGAAGATGGCGCGTTCATTGAAGCGCCATCCTCTGGCGCTGAACCCCGCTCTTCCAGCGGCCCTGGTGGCGGTAGCACGCTGGGTAATAAAGGGGTTAATACCAGCTTTGTTATACAAGCTGGTATTAAGCCCGAGATTCTTAATGTCAGGCCACGTTTGACCCAGCCACTAAGAATCTCCAATAAAGGGTTAAAAAAACACAGAGAAAATTTTTTATTTGAAATAAAAAAAAAAGCCATTAGGGACTCCATCTTTAATTAAAAAAATCCTCTTCCGTCCGACGTAGTCCAAAACGCGATGTCCTCTCTGCTACATGCACAGGGAATGAGCAGACTGAGAATAATCTCAGCACTGCTACATAATGTCTGTGAGCAGGCAGGTTCTAGGACCCTGGAGCTGCACAGAGAAGACAACTGGACTCGGCTCGCAAAGAAACAGCAGTTACTTTGCGAGTCTCCCTGCTATCACTGGCACAGTAGCCAGTGATGACTCGCACGAGTCTAATGCAAACAATGGCAATCCTAGTTTTGTCAGTGTTTCTGACAAAACTAGGATTGATATTGATTTGCATTGGACTCGTGCGAGTCATCACTGGGAAACTCGCCGAGTACCGAGTCCTGCGAGTCCCTTACTACTCGCCGAGTAACGAGTCCTAGCGAGTAGATTCGCCCATCCCTAGTGGGAGGCAGTTCACATCAAAACAGCAGCTCTGGGAGGCTATTCTGACATAATGCAAAGAAATACAAGCAGAAACTCTCCAGAAGCTCACAAGTTCAGTGGATGCAAGAATTGTGAAGGTGGTATCAAAGAAGGGTTCCTATGTTAACATGTAACTTGGCCTGTTAGGATGTTTTGGAGTTAAATTGCTTTTTATTTCAGTGAATGTGACCTCCTAATACTGCAAATTTAACAAATGAGCATTTTCAGTTCTTTAAAAAATATCAAATGTTTAGAAATTCTACTGTGCCTAATAATTTGGAACAATGCATTTAGAGGGTTTTTTTTTCATTTTGATGATTATACTATTATCATTGGGAGCTTACTTCAATAAAATTCGATGTATACTCCATATTATAGCACAACAAGTTCAAAATTATTATGTACTGGGGCGTGGCCTAGGAGCTCATGGAGATGGCCACTTGATCCAGGAGCTCCCACAGGCGCAGGCTAATTAACAGCTCACCGCGGCTCCTGCCGGTCTCTTGGAGGGTTCCTGACCACTGACAGCGACAGACACCCCACTCATGCCCAGGGGGAACCCCAAATGCCGTGAGACCCCGGCAAAACTCACGGATTACTTCAGAGGCGCTGAACCAGCGCCGCTCACCAACATGGTGCCGGGCTCCCACTCTCGCTCCGGCTCCTCCCGCTCCTCCACTAAAGGCATGGGAGGCGAGGAGGCTGCAGAGAGCGCCGACATACCGCTGACGCAGGGGACAATGCAGAAGCTCCTCACTTCTCTGCGGAAGGGGCTCCACGACGACATCAGAGGTATGATCAGGGAGCTCAGACAGGAGATTAGCTCACTGGGGGAGCGCACAGACCAGATTGAGGGCAAGTTGGCAGAATGCCACAGCCCACAACTACCTGGCTGATGACTTTGCAGCACTTGAGGATAAGATGAACGCACACCAGCTGAAACTCTGGGATCTAGAAGATAGGTCCCAGAGGTGCAACATTAAGATTAGAGGGATTCTCGAGTCGGTGGCTGAGCCTGCCCTTGCTGATTTACTGACTGCATTCCTCAAGCAAGTTCTCCCAGAGGCCTCCCCTGACATGTTTGGGATAGAAAGGATCCACAGGGTCCCAAAGCCCCAGCATATTACACAATCTTTGCCCAGAGATGTGCTGGCATGTATGCACTCATATAAAATGAAAGATGATTTCCTCCTAGCTTTGAGGAAAAACCCTGACTTATCTGCTCTGTTTACTGGGCTGACGGTGTACCCGGATCTGTCTCTGGGCACGCTGGCGAGATGCAGGGCGTTCGCCCCTATGTGCAGAGTTTTGCGGGACAACGGAATCCCCTACAGCTGGGGTTTCCCAGTAAAGGTTTGATTCACCTTCAATGGCACCCGCCATATTTTTCATGTGCCTAAATTGCTTGACCGAGCCCTTAAATCCTGGAAGCTGATACCCTCTGCGAGTGAAGAAGGTTCCTCACCTTGCTCGAAGACCCGCAGCCAGCAGATGAAAATGACTGGGAGGCGGTCAAGTGTATCTCCCAGACTGGCCCTGACCTCGAGTTTCTGCCTGTGGTTTTGTTGCCCCAGTTACCCTGGTTGTTGATTTTGTACAACCCATGGGGGCGCTCATTTCACATCAGAGCGACCTGATCCCCACCTTTCGTTTTCACAGGCAGGAGTCTGCCTACTCAGTTTACATATGTGTTGCTTGTTCTCCCCCCGTTTGATTCCCCTCCACCCCCCCCTTGCCTCCCTTTTTTCTGAATAGTCCTGTTGCGGCTTTCTGCTATGAACACCCACCATGACTGTTAAGTTAGTTACCCTGAATGTACATGGACTAAACTCGCCTGCTTAACGATCAATGTTGTGGTCGCACATCCAAAGCTGACATCTTATGTGTCCAAGAATCCCACCTATTATAAGCAGACAACTTTAGGGCCCGCCACAGACTGTTGGAGCAGGCCTTCTTCGCTAATCATCCTGAATCGAAAAAAGCGGGATTCTGTATTTTTGTCAAAAACTCTGTTTCCTTTCAGATGACGCATGTGATCCTGGATCCGGCGGGCCACTATATTATCCTGCTCTGCACGATATTTGGCCGTCCATTCACAATTGCTAACATATATGCACCTAATTGCTCACAAATTAAATTTATTCATCGCATTTTTAAGCAGCTGAAGGAGATTTCACGGGGTCGCTAATCGTATGCAGGGATTTAAATATTACTCCGCTCTGGTCTTTAGATTCCACTCTTGGCTTGTCTTCGGGGAGAGGTGAGCTGGCCCAACTCTGCCGGGAGTACCACCTCCATGACGTGTGGAGGTACTTGCATGCCTCGGAGCGGGACTGGTCTTTTTCTTCACATAGACATACTTCATATTCTCGGATCGATTATTTCTTGGTAGACAGCGGGACGCTTTCATCCTGTGTCTCATCAGAGATTGGTCTAATGTCCTGGTCTGACCACGCTCCAGTGTGCCTGGTCATCTCCGTGGCATGTGGGCCTTCGCCGTCCTGGAGGTGGAGGCTAAACCCAAGCCTTTTCTCCGATCGCGCGATCCTCGATGATGTGGTGGCGGCTCTTTCTGATTTCTTCTCCCTCAATGACACTCAGGATGTCTCAGATGAGACTCTCTGGGAATCTCACAAAGCCTTTGTCAGAGGCCTCTTTATTCAAAGGGCTTCTCACTTGAAGAGGGATCCTGTCAGGGCGGCTCTCACGTCGAAGCTGTCCCGACTTGAAGGGATTAACAAGTCCTCCCCTTCACACGGTATTTCTGACCAGCTCTTCCGGCTCTGTATGCAACTACGTGCTTTCCTATTGGAACAGCATGAAAGGGACCTGCGTCGGCTCAGGTCCTCCTTTTATTCTACGGGAGATAGATCTGGAGTGCTTCTTGCTAAAAGAATTAAGAAACGAGAATCTACCTCACGCATAGACACCCTACATGACCTCGCTGGGAAACTACATTGTGACCCGAGAGGCATCGCAGACTCCTTTGCCCAATTTTGCTCCCAACTGTACAACCTGAAAGATGACCCACAGACCTCTGCCCCGTCGGATGTAGACATTGCGCTGTTTCTAGACTCACTGGACCTGCCTAAGCTGACCACAGCCCACCTAGAAGTCCTGAATTCCCCATTCACGCTGTCTGAGATTGAAAAAGTCATCAAATCCACTAAGCTTCACTCAGCTCCAGGCCCAGATGGCTTTGCCAATGAGTACTATAGACTTTTCTCTTCTAAACTCGCCCCCTACCTTCTGCGAGTATTTGTTCATTGGCAACACTCGATGGCAATTTCCTCGCAGGGTCTAGAGGCAACCATTGTTACCATGCCCAAAGCTGGCAAGCCTTCTACAGACCCGGGAAGCTACCGCCCTTTCTCTCTACTTATCTGTGATGTTAAGTTATATGCGAAACTTCTAGCCGCTAGATTGTCCACCTTCATTCTGTCTTTGATACACCCAGACCAGGTGGGTTTTGTTGCTGGCAGACAGGCTAAAGATGGCACTCAGCAGATGTTGGACCTGTTAAGGGTTGCGGAGGGATTGAGGACCCCCAGTGTACTCCTGTCACTGGATGCCGAAAAAGCCTTTGATAGGGTACACTGGGGTTTCCTCAGGGACGTTTTGACCAGTTTCAGGCTGGCTGGCCAGATTCTTTTGGCCATCTTGTCCTTATACTCGAGGCTGAATGCTCGAGTGCTTTTCTCCGGCTTCCTCTCATCGGGTTTCTCCATCACAAACGGCACGCGCCAAGGTTGCCCCCGTCCCCAATTATTTTTGTGCTGGCGATCGAACCCCTGGCCGCGGCAATTCGGTCCAACACGGAGATTACTGGACTCCAAGTAGGCGCTAGGTCCCACTCCATCGGCGTATCTGCAGACGATGTCATCATAACGTGCACCAACTTAGATGAATCTTTACCCGCAGTCATGTCAACACTAAGCCTATTCTCTAAGCTATCATACTATAAACTAAACCCGTCTAAATCACTGATCTTTCCCATCGGGTCCCTAAACTGCTTAAGGATAAAATCTTGTCCCGATTTCCCTTCAGATGGGAGGAGGCGGGGATTCCCTATTTGGGAGTGACCATCACTCGCTCTCATCTGCTGGCATCCAGCTATGCTAAACGCATTCTGGACACGCTGACCGCAGAAGCCTATAAACACCCTTTGCCTGCCCTGTCCTGGATAGCGCGTATTCACGCCTTTAAAATGTTGTTACTTCCTAAAGTCCTGTATTTTTTTAGAAATCTTCCGATCACCTTCCCTTCTGCGTTTTTTAGAAACTTCATAGTCAAATAAATAGATATGTGTGGGCAAATAAGAAGCTTAGAGTGGCCGGGAAGATCATGCATGTCCTTTTCTCACACGGGGGTATGGACATCCCCAATGCCTCTGGATACCATAAGGCCATAACTTTAGAAGAGGCCTCGCATTGGTGAACTCCCTCCTCAGATCTGAGTTGGGCGCAAATTGAGACTTTTCATGCCCTAGGTGGTTCCCTGTACACTCTCCTGGCGGCGGAGTCCATCAAACGTACGAACTACCGTCCCTTCCTCCTGCACATGCTTTGCTTGCTGGAACATTGAAGGAGGGCGGTGGGTACGATGGTTTCTCTCCCATTGGAGGTGATTGAGGTTAAGGCTTTTACCTACCATATACCTTATTTAAACATACAATCGTGGTGCGCTGCCGGGGTCACCTCCCTGGGGCTCCCTGGTGCCCTTTCTGTCATTGTCCGCACGGTTCCCTGGACTCCGCACTGGCTTTTTTGAATTTGTTCAGGTAGCTCACTTGTTTGACACGATGGACATTTTACCGTCCCTGACCCCCCAACAGATGCCCTCTATATATCAATCGTTCCTGTTATCTTACCCACCCAAACGTAATGGTCTATCTAATATTTATAAGTCCTTCGTTGCTCAACTCTTCCCTTCCAAGCCTAGTTTTATGCGTAAATGGGAGGAGGACCTGTCCTTCCGGGTCTCTGAAGAGGAATGGAGAGACAGCTTGCGTGCGATACTGAGATCATCAAGGTGTGTTAATCACCTGGAGTCTCTGAAGAAAATCCATCTGAGACGGTATTACTCGCCGATGCATCTCGCTCGTTTTGCTCCTGACCTCTCTCCCCTATGTTGGAGACAGTGCAGGATCAGAGCTGATCTTGCGCATATGTGGTGGCATTGCCCGAAAATTGCTCCCTTTTGGGCAGTAATTTGCAGCCTGCTAAGAACGATTACGGGTATTCATTTGCCCCTCCCTCCTCAGTTGGCGGTTCTGAATGAGGGTATTGACTCCCTTCCGCACGACCTCATGGGTTTGGTCATGAATGTCCTAACGGCAGCAAGAGTCTCCCTGGCCGCCAAATGGCGCCCACATCTCCCGCCCACTTTGGGAGAGGTTGTGGACACGCTAAACACGATTTATCACCACAAATACTTCTTGCCACTGAACTGCGCAGATAAATCTCAGGTGCTGAAATCTTGGGCCCCCTGGGTGACCCACCCCCTGGCTTTACAAGTTCATTACTAGGTCTGTAAGATTCCGCTACGTAACTGCAGCAGTTCCATCCTCATTACCCCCCCCACCTTCTCTTCCTCTCCCCCCCTCCCCTTTGGTTAGACCCATTTGTTAATTGGGTCTTGTACTGTTTGGTATGTTTCTTGTATTGTAGAAAAAATTCTAATAAAGACAAATGGATAAAAAATTATTGTGCACATGCTCTTCTGATTTTCATAAATGGTTGATGCAAATGAGTCAGTATAGTATTAATATCATCAACAGTTAGAGTATAAATCACATTTTATTGGCCAAACGTCCCAATGATAAAAGTATTTTTCTTGAAAACTAAAAAAATTCAAAGTGCACTGTTCCAAATTTTTATGCACAACAAACTTTCCAAACATTTTATAGGTTGTAAAGAAATGAAAATCGTCATTTGCTAAATTTGCAGCATTAAGACATCACATTTACTGAAAACTTGCTGACATCACAGACTTTTTTGGCACGTGGTGGCCAACCACCAACCTTCCACTAATCCATTCATCTGGACCATCCATGGTTGTATAGCACTCATCAGTAAAGAAGACTGTTTAAAATGAGTCTTCTTGAATGTCTAAGGCTAGGGTCACACTGAGCCCTGCACTTGTGTCAGCCAGATTCCATCACAGTAGAGCTCAGCTTGCTGTAACGGCAAGCGGTAATGTCGGGAACTTCGGTCGAACACTGCCCTTAGTTACCTGATGTATACCATAGTTACTTGCCACTCACAGACCTGGCCGGACTGTGCTAATCTTGAGCGTAGAGAAAAACATTGCCTGAACGTTTTTCTCTACACTCCGGATCAGCGCAGTCCGGCCAGGTCTGTCTGTAGCCAGTAACTATGGTATACATCGGGTAACTAAGGGCAGTGTTCGCCCGAAGCTCCCGACATTACCGCTTGCCGTTACAGCAAGCTGAGCTCTGCTGTGACGGAATTCGGCTGAAACAAGCGCTGGGCTCAGTGTGACCCTAGCCTTAGACCTCTGCAATTGTTTCTGCTTGTGTCACTGTTTAGGAAAAGGTAAGTTTTTGCATAATTGTAAACCTCTGTAGGATTCTACACCTTGAGGTCTGTCGGACTCCAAGGGCACCAGCAGCTTCAAATATCTGTTGCTTTGTAATGGTATTTTAGTAGCTGCATTCTCTATATCTGTGAGAAACCTTTCTCATTATGCCTTTATCTGCACAAACCCATCTGCTAAATGGAATCTGTCAACAGGTTTTTGCTCCTTTATCTGAGCGCAGCATAATGAAGGCAATGAGATCCTGAAACCAGTGATATATCACTTAAATTACTGGGTATAGCATTTCTGACACAATCAAGTTTCAGTTTAATCTATGCAGAACAAGTAAAAAGCTGCCCCCCCCCCCCCCCACACACACACACACTAGGTTTCAGTGTACATTTCTATAGACTGAAGCTGCTAATCATAGAGGGGGACAGAGTTGGACCTGAGCTCAGTCCGAATAACGATAAAGCGACTGAAGCTTAACCCCTTAAGGATTTGGTGATTTTTTGTTTTTTATTTTCCTCCCCTTATTCCAAGAGCCATAACTTTTATTGTTCCATCCATATAGCTGTGTGAGGGCATGTTTTTTGTTGGATGAGTTGTACTTTTGAATGACACCATTCATTTTATCATATGATGTAATAGTAAGCTAGAAAAAAATGTCAAAAATGTGGCAAAATAGAAAAAAATGAAAATGTGAAATAGTATTTTGGGTTTTATATTTACAGATTGCATTTTATAGTAAAACTGACTAGGCAGTATGACTCGTCAGGTCAGTATAGTTATATAGAAATCAAACATGGAAAGTCTCACCTTAGATGGTTGTGAACAGTCACAATCTCTAGAAAAGCACAGCTGCTGAGGACTCACGTGGAGCAATGAGAAATTCATCAAAGGATGAAAAGAGCATAAAACTGAGCTCCCTTCAATGAAGGATCAATCACATAGGTCAGTATGGATCATAAACGATTTATCAATGTGCTTCAAAGCCAACATTGGATTCTTCCTCAAGACAAGTCATCAATTGAACGATTTGTCCCAAAGAAGAAGCTTGTGTTGATTTTGAATCGTGTTGACAAATAAATTGTTTATGATCCATACAGACGTCTGTGGTTGATCCTTCATTGAAGGCAGCGTGGGTTTATGCCCTTATCATCCTTTGTTTTACATTTTTGGGATAGAAAGCTGTTTGAGGACTTGTATTTTGCACCTCAAGCTGACGTTTTTATTGGTATTATTTTGAGACATATATGCTGTTTTGATTGCATATTATTACCGTATATACTCGTGTATAAGCCGAGTTTTTCAGCACAGAAATTGTGCTGAAAAGTGCCCCCCTCGGCTTATACACGAGTCAGTGACGGCTGACTGTGTGGGGCCGGTGTCCGGGGGATGGAGGAGGCAGGGGGAGGCTGTATAGTGAGCGGCCGGTCACGTGGGGCCGCTCATTAGTGCAATGCAATATGCACTGCATCCCCCTGTCCATCAGCGGCAGGGGGAGCCGTGCATATTACATAGCACTGTCAGTGCTCTCCCGCCCCCTGTGGTAGTATACAGCAGCCCCCCCGTGGTAGTATACAGCAGGCCCCCCGTAGTATATACAGCAGCCCCCCCCCCCGTGAGAATACAGCAGCCCCCCGTGGTAGTATACAGCAGCCCCCCCGTAGTATATACAGCAGCCCCCCCGTGGTAGTATACAGCAGCCCCCCTGTGGGTATATAGAGCCCCCCCCCCCGTTGCTGCCGCACACCTGTAAAAAGAAGATCTTTCATACTTATCCTCCTGCTGTCACCGCGCGCATCCCCCGCTCTCCTTCTTGCTTGCACCCGGGCCCCGGCGTCCATCCACGTGACCGCGCACAAATAATGACGTCATTATTTGTGCGCGGTCATATGGATGGACGCCGGGGCCCGGGTGCAAGCAAGAAGGAGAGCGGGGAAAGCGCGCGGTGACAGCAGGAGGATAAGTATGAAAGATCTTCTTTTTACAGGTGTGCGGCAGCAACGGGGGGGGCTCTATATACCCACAGGGGGGCTGCTGTATACTACCACGGGGGGGCTGCTGTATATACTACGGGGGGGCTGCTGTATACTACCACGGGGGGGGCTGCTGTATTCTCACAGGGGGGGGCTGCTGTATATACTACGGGGGGGCTGCTGTATACTACCACAGGGGGAGGCACTGCTGTATACTACCACAGGGGAGGGGCTGCTGTATATACCACAGGGGGGGACTGCTGTATACCCACAGGGGAGGGGCTGCTGTATATACCACAGGGGGAGGCACTGCTGTATACCCACAGGGGGGGCTGCTGTATACTACCACAGGGGAGGGGCTGCTGTATATACCTCTGTGGCTGCTGTATACTACCACAGGGGGAGGCTGCTGTATACTACCACAGGGGGAGGCTGCTGTACACTACCACAGGGGGAGACTGCTGTATACTACCACAGGGGGAGACTGCTGTATACTACTACTGGGGGAGACTGCTGTATACTACCACAGGGGGAGACTGCTGTATACTACTACTGGGGAGACTGCTGTATACTACCACAGGGGGAGACTGCTGTATACTACCACAGGGGGAGACTGCTGTATACTACCACTGGGGAGGCTGCTGTATACTACCACTGGGGAGGCTGCTGTATACTACTACTGGGGCTGCTGTATATACCTCTGTGGCTGCTGTATACTACCACAGGGGGAGGCTGCTGTATACTACCACAGGGGGAGGCTGCTGTACACTACCACAGGGGGAGACTGCTGTACACTACCACAGGGGGAGACTGCTGTATACTACCACAGGGGGAGACTGCTGTATACTACTACTGGGGGAGACTGCTGTATACTACCACAGGGGAGACTGCTGTATACTACCACTGGGGAGGCTGCTGTATACTACCACTGGGGAGGCTGCTGTATACTACTACTGGGGCTGCTGTATATACCTCTGTGGCTGCTGTATACTACCACTGGGGAGGCTGCTATATACCACTGGGGGGGACTGTATACCTGTGCTGGGGTCCACCCTCGGCTTATACACGAGTCAATAGGTTTTCCCAGGTTTTGGGGGCAAAAGTAGGGGGGTCGGCTTATACACGGGTCGGCTTATACACGAGTATAAAACGGTACTTTTTTGTTGTTGTTGCAGCAGGCAAAAAAGTAATTCTGGTTTGATTTTTTTCTCATTACAATGTTCAATGATTGGATTAATTTATTTAATATTTTGATAGATGGGACATGTTTTTTTAAATTTTTTCCAAATTTTTAAAAACTTTTTTTTAACTTTTTACTGTTTTTACTAGTCACTAGAGATGGGTGAAATCTCCAATGTTCGGGTTTGGCAGATCCGACTGGGCTTTTCTTATACAGTCCAGGTTCCGGACCAGACATGACCCAAACTTGAGCCCAAACCACGAACCTGGACTTTAAAGTTATAAAATGGTGGCTAGGAGTGCTGTAAAAATAAGCAAAACAGTGATTAAACATTAGCGTCATATTTACCAAGGACTGCGCGCTTGTACTTCCAAGTCCGCTCATTAACCTCCTGGTTATTCACTGCACTGGCGCTAATAGCCAATCACAGATGCCCACTCTCTGTGACAGCATCTGTGATTGGCTGTTGTGCCCCTCAAAAAAACTCACCAAAAATTAAACATGTAAAATTTCCATTGCACCTAGCAGGAGGCTGTCAGCTCCACTGAGCAGGTGCAACAACTACCCCCATTGCTTAGGTTGCAGGAGATGGAGCACCGGTGTCTAGACACTTGTGTTGCCTCTCAGTGGAGCTGGCAGCCTCCTGCTAGGTGCAATGGATATTTTACATGGATACTTTTCGGTCAGTTTTTTTCAGAGTTTCAGAGTTCATGTCCTATTTGGTGATTTTTCTAAATGTTTGGTGTTTTTTCACTAAACAAACATATGGCTAGGAAATATAAGGTTAGGACTCGTAAGCGTAAGGGCCCTTGGCGTGGGTTACAAGCTTATGTATTTGGCCAAATATCCACTAACACCTCACATCTTCATCTTTTAGTGTTTATTGCATTTTTTTTTATCTCATGCAGTTTGTGGGGGGGTGTCTGTCATTTGTGATTCAGGTATATTGTGCAGAGCAGCCTGCCTGATCTAATAGCATGGGTGCGATCAATAGGCTGCAGCCTGACACTGTGCATCATATATTCCAATGTGACTGATGCCCAATGGTAACCTTGTGTCTACATATACCACCAATCACCTCCCTGTTAGCATGGCTGGTCGCAGGTGCTACAACCGGCCCCATTGCTTAGGTTGCAGGAGATTGAGCACCGGTGTTTGGACACTTGTTTTGCCTCTCAGTAGAGCTAGCAGCCTCCTGCTAGGTGCAATGGATATTTTACATGGCTAATTTTTGGTGAGTTTTTTTTCAGAGTTTATGTCCCATTTGCTGTTGTGCCTCTCACCCATTGTGCCGGTGTCTGATTGGTTCCATTGGCAATGAAACTGCAATCATAGGGCTGTAAAAAAAATAAATAATGTACGGCGTTGCTTTATTTTTGATTTTCAACACAGGTAAGGTGGACAGCTATGGGCTGTCTCCCACAGCTGCCTAGCTCTACCTTGGCTGACAATCAAGAATACATATATTTTTAAATATTTAAATAATTATTTATTAACCCCAAACATACCCTTCAGCAGTAATCAACAACAATATTCCATGATGCACATGATCCTGGCACTACTTCACCCAGAGACTGCAGTGATAGAACAATCGTCCTCCCTCTACAGTCTCTGGGATGATACTGAGTGCCATGAGGAGCAGTGACTTCACTCACTAGGAAACTGTGGGCTCCCTGTGGCAGTAAATTCCATTGACCCTGCTGCTAGATAGTGGGACATGGTGGCACAGCAGTCCTGCAGTCCATTAGCAGGTTCAACTGAGTTCACCGCACTACTTTCCGATGCCATTAACTCAATTAAACCAGCTGTCATGACAACCCATTGGCACTTCACAATCACATCAGGGGACCACCAATGGGGGATGGTAATGACATGCCACGTTGCCAGTGCATATTAAATCCTACTGTCACAGATCTTCAATACACCCAGGCCTGTTAGAAGCACATGTTAGCTAATCAGATCAGTCGAAATGTGCAGTGTAAGATGTAGGCTTGGGGTGCGAGCCTACATCAAAGGCAGGAAGATGACCCATGACGAACATAGCATGGCATGTGTCGTTAAGGGGTTATAAGGACATAGAATGTAAGCAAACACACTGTGTGATAAGAGATACCTAGCTGAAATCTTTGTTAAATCTTACAGTATACTGTCTTCAGATTACATAGCAAGTACGGCTATGTTCACACACAATTTGCGTTTTTTTTAGCACTCTTAAAAGCACTTGCGTTTTTTTAAGAGTGCTAAAAAATGTCCCTTGTGTGTCTGAAAGGATTTGCCACGTTTTTGGACTTAGTCATTTTTTCACCAAAAACGCAGGCAAAAACGCAAGCGTTAACGCAGGGTGCATAAATGTGCCTTTTAAAAACGCATGCGTTTTTTTAACATGGGCCCCTATGGGAAACGCATGCGTTTTTGAATGGCACTAAAAGGTACTAATGTACCATGCGTTTTTGCATGCGTTTCCCATAGGGCCCCATGTTAAAAAAACGCATGCGTTTTTGAAAAAACGCACATGCGTTTTTTTACAGCACCCAAAAACGCTGCATGCAGCGTTTTTTGGACTAGGGGTAAAAAACGCAAATGGAGCTGAAAAACGCAGCTACACTCAAATGTACCCTGCGTTAACGCACCTGCGTTTTTTTTAACAGCCCAAAAACACAGAGATGGTCAAAAAAACGCATGTGTGTGAACATGGCCTACCTGATGATGAAACAAAAAGTAATTAATGTTTACAGTACATACCTTGTCCAATGCATTGCACATTTTGATGCTTTTAGGAAGCAGCACTATCAGCAGCACCCACAAAGTGAATACAGTGATGCCTAGCGACAAAAGGAGATGTAGTAGGAGCAGGTTCTGGTGCAGATATGACAAACTAAACAGATTTATAAACAGTGTGGTAGATCAACTCACTCAGCTGCTCAGCGAGGTAAACACAAGAATTTCAGAAAATAAAATGAATAAATGACCTTATCGGCAAAAGAAAACAAAAGAACATAAACACAGTAGATAAAACTGTGGATTCTATGCACAGAGGTTAAGGGTTCCACTCAGCTCACTGTGAGTATCAATATGGAGATTATCTCCCTCCAAAACACTGAACACCAAATGAATCTAGAGGATTTGCTTTAATCTCTTGGACCACACCCTGAGGTAGAGATATGGTGAATAGCCGCCTCACCCATCTCTTTAGCTGTTTACAAAAAAACCCAGCCCTGTTAAAGACAATTTAACTCTCTCAGCACCTATTATACTGGAGCATTACATCTTGGATCACATCACTGAGTTTAACAATCTCGATGACACATATCTCCCTTCTTGTTCTTTACCCATGATCACAACAGATTGATAAAAAAAGATTTGCCATTTACCACAATTAAATATAGTGTACAAAGTACTTGTTAGGAAGGGTATTAACATAAGAATAAATACTTTGTGGCAATTCGGGGGGCATGGGGGAGCTGTCAGATTCACCTCAAAGCAAAATAGGCATACTGGGTAAATGTAAGATACATACAGTCATACTAATAGGAATTGTACAATTATCCACCAAAATATAGCATAGTATTAGGGTCTTCAGCATCCAAAAAATTACAAACAGTTAGAAATATATATTTTGAATTTTAATGTTGGCTCACCAAAAATTAGTCAAAAAACTTCTGGACCAATGACAAATATGTATGCCCTTGGCCGCTACCTTCCCTTTGATGTGAGCTCACGTACTGAGCTCAAGTCATCTCCCAAAAGTCAGTTGATCTGATCAGATGACATGTGTAGCTTATAGCACTGATCTGATCAGAGGTCGAATTGGCACTATTAATGTGGCGCCCCACTGGTCGAGAAGCCACATTGGGGTACTGCAACCACAAGAGAGTGTGCGGTATCTCTGTGGCCAAGGGAGATGGGATGTCACATAAGGGAACCTCATTACACCCATCCACACACCTTAGACCAGGGGACCAATGGGTTAATCCTTTGCTAGGGAACCGATGCAGGTGGAAGAAGCTTTGATGAATTAGTGGAAGAGTGGGAAGAAAGTTAGATAGAAGAGGGTTAGGGAGAACCTTAGTAGAGGTGGCCGAGACAGAATCGGGATCCTAGGGTGTTGTGATTCACCCGAATCCGGGCCGGTCAAACCACCAGCCGGAGGGAGCCAGTCCAGGAATGGAGAACCGGCTCCAAGAATGGTGTAGGCGTTTATCCCCGAGCCGCAAAACCAGAGGGCCACAAGCTTCTTAGGGGAGTCGTGGCCGACACCCGGTACATCCTGGAAAAGACCCATATAGGATCCTGAGGGCTCGGAGAGAAGACCCTCAGCTAGAAAGGATCCAAGGAGCTGGCTTTGGGCTCTGGGTGCGGAGTTGCTGAGGAAAGCAGGAGAGGGAAAACGCTGGAAAGGACAAGGAAAGGAATGGCAGGTACACCACCGAGGGTCCCAAGTGAGATATTACGGTCCCCTGACAACTACCCAGGCCAGCAGTACCCGTGAACTGTGAGAACTAATTGCTGCCAGAAGTTATCAGTAAAACCTGTGCAGAGTTTAAGACTGTGTGATATGTCTCATTTGCCTGTGCCGGAGGAGCCGTACACTTGCTCCATCAACACAGACTGTCTGCCAGCATCTCCAACTGCCGAGCCGCCTCCCTGTGTGAATCCCTATTTATCCATAAATGCCCCAGGGATACCGCTCTACCTACGGGGAGCGTTACCAATTAGCTGCATCATCACCACCCCGGAGGTCAGCAAGCAGCGTAGGGTTCATTATCGGGAACCGTAGGTGGCGTCATGAAGACTTTTTATTTTTAGTCTTATTTTTCCCCTTTTTCAGCGACCACCAGGACCATAGAACCGGGCAGCAAGCCCCATGACATTCCCAGTAAATCAATGCCCGGACGCCGGTACTTAATGGCTCTGGGGCGGGTCACCTTTTGGCGTCATGAACAGGATCCCATGCCTGGTAAAACCTGGTACGGTGCACCTTGGACTTTGTTTTAAAAAGACTTTGTTTGATGTACTGAAAGATGGAGGGGTCAGAGACTTAATGCCATGTGCAGGCAGGGGGGCGTGCTTCAGCCCCTCATTGTGGGAGGGCCATGCCAGAGGCATGAAACTGCAAGCCAATTGCAAACAGGGCGGGCCAGAGATCGAAGTACCCCTGCCGGAAGCTACAAAAGGCGGCCGGAAGGGTAGACAGACGACAGAGCACAGGTGCGCACTATGGGCCGGCAAAGATGGCAGCTAGGTGACTTAGAGATCTGATCCGCGAGGTGGAGGAGGCAAACCCTGAAACCATTGAGTGGAGTTCACCCAAGCTTCTGTCTATCGAAAGGGACGATGCCTTCTGGGAAGCTGCATTGCAAGACCTCCGCACCCAGTTTAACGAGACTCTCGATTGGATCTATAGGTGCTGGAGCGCCCACATTCGCAATGAGCTGTCCCGGCAGGCAGCACGGAGGGCGTCCAGTGACCAGGAGCTGGAGTCAAGGGCGAGAGACCTGGCTACGGTTGAACCCGAGGCAACCAGCAGCGGAGACCAACCATCTGATCTGCAACCTGTTGTCGATGATGAAATCAGGGCATCCAGGCCCTGAACGGAACCAGATGTTCCCGAGGTGCCTGATGACAGTGATGAGGTAACCGCAGCAGAGCCGGGAGGCCCGGAGAAGCCAACCGAGCCAGACATTCCAGAGGTGCCCGCAGAAGGATCCGACATGGGGGTGGAAGCCATAATTGAGAAGGAATCCAGCCAGATGGATTCCGTGGAGGAGGAACCTGTGGAGGACGAGGCTAGCAGCGATGAGGAAGTCGGGGCATCCGAGCCCCGCGTTCTGTGGTGGGATCATCATCAGCATCGACCGGGTGGGCGGGTCGGTGCTGCCTCTATGACTGGGGAGCGGGACTGCGCTCCGGTTTCATCTTCGGAGCAGCCTGATCTGGCACAGCAAAGGTACTTGGCCGACCAGATGGAGAGACAGTGCTGCCCTGAGAGATGGTGGGCCAGGGAGCAGGAGACCTTGTTGGCCAGAGCCTGGGCCCGCGGACAACCTCCGATTCCCCCGGATGACAGAAAGTCATGTACGGTGGTTGACTTTAATCTGGACAATGGGTGCGGTTTCATCTGGGAACTAGGCCTTAATGAGGAGGTTTTCGTGAGCCAGAGAGATGTTGAGGCTCACTTCCCAAAGGGGCACCCGGATAGAGACCTATACCGAATGGACAAGGTCACCTATGAGCGACACCTCTGTCATAAAAGGTGGTATGCTCCATGAGTATACAGATATATAGATTAAAGTATACTTGACCCGGTGTAAATAGTTATTGATATATGCTGTTTATTGAAACGTGCTGGACATTTTGATGTGAACTTTTGGTTATCATTATGAGCCTTTGGACTGTACCCGGTTAAGCCAATGGACTCTGTGGAAGTGCAATGATGTGCCTTTAAGACAGTCCGGTGGTGACTAGGACACTGTTGTGAGTGAAAGAAATGATTACCACCAGGACTGTATTACAACCCAGCAAGCCCGTTAAGGCCGGATGTAAATGTCTTGAACTGTTTTTTAGTTGGTCCTGTTGACCCGGTAATGTTGAAAGCATTGCCTGCTATTTACCTTCGCAATGGGTCCAAGCGAAGCTCCAAGATGTCCGCTGCCAAGGTAATTAGCGGGTTGCTATGACCCCGCTGCTTCAGAAATGATGAGTTCTGCATCATAACTGGAAGACTGCATAGCAGAGTCGACAGAGCCTGGCTGGGGGAGCGCGCATTTTGATTACAATAGCACGACCATAGGGGCGTGCAAGAGACAGCAGGAGGCAGAAACAGGGTCACAGAGAGGGCGCCAGGAGGGCTAGCAATGGTAGCCCTCCGGATCATTAACATACGCCCATGTAAGTTAGAAATACATTTTCTTACACAGTCACAGGGCAGATTTAGCAGAAAGAGGGATAGTTAGAGTAGTAATAGCAAGGTGCAGTGACAGGTAGTGATAGTCTGGGGGGCTTAACCTAGGTGACAGGTTCCCTTTAATGGTGCTATATAAATATATAATAATAATAATAATAATAATAATATAGTAAATATGCTGAATAAAAAACCTTAAAAACTATCATGTAATTGCACTTTTTTTTGCAATTTCACCGAAATTGGACATTTTTTCCCGGTCTTCCAGTACACTATATAGTAAAATAAATGATGTCATTCAAGAATACAACTCGCCCCGCAAAACAAGCCCTCATATGTCTAAATTGAAGGAAAAATGAAAAAGTTATACCTCTTAGTAGGGGGGAAGAAGCAAACAAAAAACATAAAATGGAAATTTGTCCGGAATGAAGGGGTTAATTGACTTTTTAAAGAAGTTTTATTTCATTAGTATAATATACTATAATATTAGAATCTTACAGTCCTCAGTGGTTGATATCTTTTAATGGCTAACTGAAAAGATGGTAAGTGAAGCAAGGAAGCAAGCTTTCGGAACACTATGGTCTCTTCATCAGGCTGATAATGACACAAATTCTGAAAACACAGACATAAATACATAAGCAGAGTGAGATAATGTAGTAAGTAAGACAGGTGACATAAAGCAGAGTCAGTCTTGGGAGGGGGAGAGGAGCTGGGGAGGTAAAATCAAAATTTGGAGATAAGAGGAAGAGATAGAACAATAATACAATGATTAGTGGTCTGTGGAGACCTGAAAAGTCCTCAGTGACAAAGCTATCAATCCATGCGAGACAGTTCACATAAGAAGTGTCAAATGTTCATTATCCTCTAACTGGGGTCTGTTGGAAGATGTGATATCCCCAAATGCTCTTTTAATTGGTATAAAAATTCATGAATCCATGTGAGACATTCAATCCTGTATTGAATATATCAAAGGTCGTTATCAATTTGTATTCCCAAATTCTTCTCTCTTTCTGAGATTTGAAGTTACTTTTAAAAATGAGCAGCCTCATATCTGTTATACTGTGGTCAGAGCTGCAAAAATTATTTGCTACAGGTAGGTCCATACACCTTTCTTTTATTGTGTGGCGATGAGAATTCATACTTGTTCTGAATTTTTGTCCTTTCTCACCTACATACATGCCACCTGTTGGACATTTAGTACTTATAATTAAATACACCACATTGCTTGTGATGCAACTGAAGTTACCTGGGATCTTGTAGTCCTGATCTGTTCTGGGAATCTTTATCTTGTCCGTTGTCATTATAGATGGACAGGTTTTGCACCTGTTCTGGTTGCAGGGAAATGTTCCTGTAGCTGTTGGAGAGGACTGGGCGCTTCTGACAATGATGTTTTTTTTAGATTCGGAGGTTGTCTAAAACACAAGAGTGGGGGATCCGGAAATATTGATTTTAGTCCAGCATCTTTTTGTAGGAGTGGTTGCAGATTCAGTGCAGCTCCTTTTAGCACCTCCAGATTTGGATTGTAGGTGACTACAAGAGGAACCCGGTTGTTTTCTTCTCTGGTTTTGTAATGTAGGAGATGATTCCTTGATATTCTGGTGGCTCTTGTAATCTGGTTTTCAATTGCTCTTGGATGGTAGCCCTGGATCAAAAAGGTCTTTTGAGGTCCTCAAGGTGATTGTCTCAGTCTGTTGGGTTAGAGCATATCCAATTGTATCTGATGACCTCGCTGTACACAATGGAGTTTTCATGTGTTTTGGATGAAAGCTGTCCCATAAGAGATATGTGGGACGGTCAATTGGCTTCCGATACAGTGATGTCTCTATTTCATTGTTCCGTAGCTTAATGATGGTGTCCCGAAAGCTGATTTCAGTGCAGGAGTAGTTAGGTATTAAATTGATGGTGGGATGAAACTGATTAAAGTGTTCATGGAATGTCTTCAGCTGTTGCTCAGACTCTGTCCAGATGATTAAAATGTCATCGATATAACGATAGTAGGCCAAAGGCCTAATAGGATGAGGAAAAAAGCTTGTCCAAGCTTGACCTTCAAGCTTGGTCATGAAAAGAGTTGTATATTGTGGTGCCATTTTGCTTCTCATTTCTGTGCCAGTCTCCTATGAATATATGTTGTCATCAAATGTAAAGCAGTTGTGCGTGAGGATGAATTTTGTAAGCTTCACCACAGAGTCAGCATCAGTCCCTGTGTTTTCCAGGAAAGTTTTGCAGGCATTCAATCCATTCTGGTGTGGAATGTTGCTGTACAGAGATTCCATGGTGGCGAGGATGGTTCCTTCTGGTAGAGGACCTATTGCTGACAGTTTATGAAATAGGTCAGTTGTGTACTGAATGTAGCTGGGTGTCTCTTTTACCAGGGGTTTGAGAACACCCTCTACCCACCCAGAAATGTGTTCGGTGAGGGTGCCCACACATGAAATGATTGGTCTTCCTGGATTTCCTGATTTGTGAATTTTGGGAAGCATGTAGAATGTGCCTGTTCTTGGACTTTCTGGTATTAGGTCATCAGTTCTCAAGGATATGTCAGGTAGACAAGAAACCAGCCTGTTTAATTCCTTGTGATAGTCCAGTGTGTGGTCAGACTTCAATTTCTTGTAGTAGCGTGTGTCCTTCAGGTGTCTATTTTCTTCCTTCAGGTAGTCAGATTTGTGAATCATGACTATTACACCACCCTTGTCTGGAATATAATGAGGAAAAGCTGGCACCTTTTTCCGATGAAAAATGTTTTACTTTATTTTGTAAATCACAACATGAAAATTAAAATGCATCTGGGTGGCTAAGACATGCCCCGTCAGACGCGTTTCGATTAAAAAATCTTTATCAATTTTAATTGAAACACGTCTAACGGGGCATGTCTTAGCCACCCAGATGCACTTTAATTTTCATGTTGTGATTTACAAAATAAAGTAAAACATTTTTCATCGGAAAAAGGTGCCAGCTTTTCCTCATTATATTCCTGACTTGGGCGGTGGCCAGCCGCCAGCTGAAGCACCTGACCGGATCTTCTGAGAAGGAGGGGTGAGCTTATTCCCATTCCTTGGTCCCACTGAATCTACCACCCTTGTCTATAGGTTTAATGATGGTTTCTTTGTTGGTTTTCAAAGACTGTATGGCCCTTATTTCCTGGGCATTGACATTAGATGATTGACTCTTGTGTGTATCTAAAATAGTGGATTTTACCAAATGTCTGAAAGTGTCTATAAATTTTTCCAAATGGGGGTTGCGATCAGATTCAGGTGTCCAGTTTGACCTTTTCTTGGTTGTCAGGTTGTCAGGATCCCTCCTCTTCCGGCCAAGTTGAGTTCAGAATCCTCTGTCACTGTAAAATTCCTTTAGGTGTAGCCTCCTGATGTAATCCTCCATGTTGCTGCACAGTTTAATTTTATCCAGAGCTTTGGTAGGACAAAATGAGAGTCCCCTAGAAAGCACAGCAAGTTCCACTTTATTGGGTTTGTAATCCAAAAGGTTGATGACACCAGTGGCATAACTTCAAGCCCAGGGGGCCCCGATGCGAAAGCTTCAATGGGGCCCCCAATTATTGCAAATCTTTAATAATATTAGTCTTTTTCTATGGGACAAAGGGACTTTTGGGGCCCCCCTAGGCTGCAGGGCCCGGGTGCGATCGCAACCCCTGCACCTATTGTAGTTACACCCCTGGATGACACAATT
Source organism: Allobates femoralis (assembly GCA_033576535.1). Lineage (NCBI taxonomy): Eukaryota > Metazoa > Chordata > Amphibia > Anura > Aromobatidae > Allobates > Allobates femoralis. The sequence continues at coordinate 105,335,836 of JARQOC010000006.1, forward strand.
ATAGGCAGATTAGTTGCCCAAATTGTCAGGATTTGTCTTTGTTTTGTTTGTATTGAGTCCTGAAACACTCTTGTGTTTTAGACAACCTCCAAATCTAAAAAACAGCATTGACAGAGGTGCCCTATCCTCTCCAACAGCTACAGGCACCTTTTCCTGCAACCAGAACAGGTGCAAAACATGTCCATTTATAATGACAACGGACAAGATAAAGATTCCCATGACAGATCAGGACTACAAGATCCCAGGTAACTTAAGTTGCACCACAAGCTATGTGGTATATTTAATTACCGTATATACTCGTGTATAAGCCAACCCGTGTATAAGCCGACCCCCCTACTTTTGCCCCCAAAACCTGGGAAAACCTATTGACTCGCGTATAAGCCGAGGGTGGACCCCAGCACAGGTATACAGCCCCCAGAATTGTGGTATACAGCAGCCCCCAGCACAGGTGTATACAGCAGCCCCCAGCACAGGTGTATACAGCAGACCCCAGCACAGGTGTATACAGCAGCCCCCAGCACAGGTGTATACAGCAGCCCCCAGCACAGGTGTATACAGCAGCCCCCAGCAGTGTGATATACAGGGCCCCTCAGCAGTGGTATACAGGGCCCCTCAGCAGCGGTATACATGGTCCCCGACGGCCCCCGGCAGTGGTATACAGCCCCCCCGCCTAGTACCGGGCCCCCATGCTGCGGCACAGCATACAGTAGCTCATACATTACCATCTCCTGCAGCGCGCGCTTCCTCCATCTCCCGCCCGGCTTGTTGCTGTAGTGTCATGTGACGAGCGGACGCGCCAGTCACATGACACTACAGGAAGATGCCGGCTGGGACATGGAGGAGCCGCGCGCTGCAGGGAGAGATGGTAGTGTATGAACTACTGTATGCTGTGCCGCAGCATGGGGGCCCGGTACTAGGCGGGGGGGCTGTATACCACTGCCGGGGGCCGCCAGGGGCTGTGTCCGGCAATATGCACTGCATCCCCTTGCCGGGGATGGAAAGGGGGATGCGTGCATATCAATGAGGCGGGCCCACGTGACCGCGCGGTGTCACTGCAGCCCCCTCCTGCCTTCTCCTGCCCCAGTCAGAGCCCCCGTCCCCGTCACACTCAGCACACACTATGTATATACTCGTGTATAAGCCGAGGGGGGACTTTTCAGCCCAATTTTTGGGCTGAAAAAGTCGGCTTATACACGAGTATATACGGTATACGTACTATGTAGTATACATACAGTGGCTTGGGAAAGTATTTGGCCCCCTTGAACTTTTCAACCTTTTGCCACATTTCAGGCTTCAAACATAAAGATATAAATTCTAATTTTCTTGTGACGAATCAACAACAAGTGGGACACAATCGTTTCTCATTAGAAGTTTGCCACAAGCCACCTGGGAAACACACCAAAGATGTGGAATAAGCTGCTCTTGTCAGATAAAACCAAAATCTAACTTTTTGGCCACAATGCAAAATTATATGTTTGGCGTAAAAAGCAACACAGCTCATCACCCTCAAAACACCATCCCCACTGCAAAACATGGTGGTGGCAGCATCATGGTTTGATCCTGCTTTTCTTCAGCAGGGACAGGGAAGATGGTTAAAATTGATGGGAAGATGGACGGAGCCAAATACAGGACCATTCTGGAAGAAAACCTGTTGGAGTCTGCAAAAGACCTGAGACTGGGACGGAGATTTATCTTCCAACAAGACAATGATCCCAAACATAAAGCAAAATCTACAATGCAATGGTTCAAAAATAAACGTATCCAGGTGTTAGAATGGCCAAGTCAAAGTCCAGACCTGAATCCAATCGAAAATCTGTGGAAAGAGCTGAAAACTGCTGTTCACAAACACCCTCCATCCAACCTCACTGAGCTCCAGCTGTTTTGTAAGGAAGAATGGGCAAGAATTTCAGTCTCTCGATGTGCAAAACTGATAGAGACATACCCCAAGCGACTTGCAGCTGTAATCGCAGCAAAAGGTGGCGCTACAAAGTATTAACTCAAGGGGGGCAAATAATATTGCAAGCCCCACTTTTCAATTTTTTATTTGTTAAATAAGTTCAAAATATCCAATAAATTTCTTTCCACTTCACGATTGTGTCCCACTTGTTGTTGATTCGTCACAAAAAAAATAGAATTTATATCTTTATGATTGAAACCTGAAATGTGGCAAAAGGTTGAAAAGTTCAAGGGGGCCAAATACTTTCACAAGACACTGTATATATATTTATATATATATATGTACTGCACAGCTAATACTGATGTAAAGAAAGTGACATTGCAGAAACTGCTTGAGAATATAAAGAAACTTGAGAAAGACGTAGCTTTAGCAGTGACCACTGTGAAAGTGCCCGATAACTGCGCCAAGGTGCTCCTCTTTTTATCGGGTTCTAACCGTGTGCCTCTCTAGTGGTATAATGCTGCATGTGTGGGTTTTTATGCCTCTGTATGCAATTAAAACCGACCTTGAGGGTATGTCCTGGACCTGGCTACAACAAGATGGAGGGCTCAGCATGGCTACAGGGCGGGTTATCGGGCACTTTTGCAGTGGCCACAGCTAAAGCTAAGTCTTCTCAAGTTTCTTTATTTTCTCAAGAAGTTCCTGCAATGTCCCTTTCTTTACATCAGTATTAGCTGTGCAGACAGCCCTGCTATTCATTGTTAGCCAGTATGCTATTTCATATATCTTATAGTGTGTAGTGTTGCAGCACATATATATTTCAATTTACATGTGTTTTCTAGCTAGCACATCACACAAAGGTGATGCCGGTCAATTCTTTAATATTAACCCATTTTTACAATCCTGAGATGCTGCAAAAAGTGTCATCTTCTCAGTTGTAACTGAAGCAGCCATAACAGCTACATTAAAAGTTTACAAAAATTGTACATTTGGGGATCATTTGATTGATGATTGCGGTAATTACACATAGAAACTGATTGTAAACATGTTTGGTCGGTTACAATGTGGGCTGAAGCTGAGAGCTCCTTCATTAAGCAAATAATTGCAGGATACATGAAGCAACATTGACACAATAAATAGTATTATTTGTATAGAAATGTAACACATATTTTAACTATGACTTACTTCCTAGCTGTATACATGTATTCTAATAAAAAAATCAGCTGCATGTGCAGAGTGCAATGAACCCTTCATGAATTACAATGCTGCTCTTAGGTGAAGTCATACCTGTGTTCAACAGATTGGATAACACATCGTCCTAGGAGTGTTTTAATTTATATGTTTGTGATTTTTATTTTTCCCCGCATAACATAATATTAAGTTTAATGCAATATATTCCTGTGTCTACACCTGTATGGCTAGAGCTATTGTCACACAATACATTAATGTTTATTGCTTTGAGGAATTTTATGTGTATCCTATATGAAAAAATGTTATTATCGGCACAAAATAAATAATATAGACAAAAGAACAATATGCCATGATGCTATGCAGCACTGCGAATAGCGAGACAGAGAATACTAGTTGATGTTTTTCTGCATATTTTAATCTACATTTACAAATGTGAGCTATAATACTACAAAGACTGTCATTAAAATAATTACATTGATTATCTTAACAATTGCACCTCTCAAGAAAAAAATATCTTAGGCAGCAACTGGAAAATAAGTTCTCAATGTGTAGGATACAGGAAAAATGGGCAAACAAAAGAACCTGAGTGACTTGAAAGCAGGGCCATCTCTAGGTACTAGTGGGTCCCGGGCGAGAGAGTCTTAGTCGGCACCTTTAAAACCTAGAATGATTCATTATTAAATATAAAGTCTGCGGGCTGTATAAACATAATATAGAGGCTGTGGGCTAAATATATATAGGCTTCTTTCTGTATATATAATATATAGGCTGCTGGGCTGTGTATGTATAATATAGAGACTGCTAGCTGTGTATATACAATATATAGACTACTGGGCTGGCTGTAAATATGATATAGAACTAGAGGGGGGAGAAAAAGAACCACTGTATGAGGGGTGCACACTGTATGAAGGTGAAAAACACAATTTCATTGGTGCTATGCAAGTGACAGGCTAGAACAGAGAAAACAAAAATAATTAAAACATAGTTACAAAGTAACATGAGACTGTACCCACGCACTCCGGCAATAGATCATATGCAGGGAGGATCAAACAGTAGACATATAAGTTTAGCAATACGGTGCAATCTAGCAATCTAACTGTCACATTTTTCTGAATGAGACTGAAGGCTAACTGTCGTGCATCAAACACGGAGCGTGTTTGATGCACGACAGTGATGCGAGAGATATGCATGTTTTTGGGTGTGTGTGGTGCGAGTGTGGTGCGTGTGTGGTGAGTGTGGCTGCCTGTATTCATGCTAGTGTGCTGCAAGTGTGAGTGCATTTGTGGTGCATGTGATTGTGGTACTGTCCGTGGTCCTGAAGGACCGTGGACAGCATTTGCGGTGATTTTAAACTCGCCAGCTGTCGAAGCCGGCGAGTTTGAATTTACAGCTTTGCCAGTACAATAATCAATAATGTTCCAGCGCTGTCACAGCAGCGCTAAAACATTACTGTTTAAAAAACTCAGTTAGAAATCTCAATAATAAAGTGCTGTGTGTTATTAATCATTAAAACCCCCTCTGCAACCTCTGCACTACATGTCGGCATAGAGCTTGCAAATGCGGCTAAGAAAAAAGGGTTAAAATGCAGTTATTGTGCTGCCATCATGTTTACACAGAGTGTGTACACTGTGTGTAGACATAGTGACAACAGACCCTGGCAGTGCAGGTGTTAATTCCTTTATTTTACTGTTCCTGGCAATTGTTGAGTGATATTACTGTAATATCACACTGGAGCTTCAGCACCAGGGACAGCAGCTGCCATAGTATGCCAATTGTGTACGCAAAAAGCCACTGTCCCTGGCACTGAAACTCCAGCATGATATTACTTCAGGACCACGGACAGCTCAGTGCAGGAGGAGAGCGGCTGGTCAGTAATGTAAAATCACCCGACAATTGCCTGGAACAGAAAAATAAAGGAATTGACCCCTGCACTGCCAGGGTGTGTTGTCACTATGTCTACAAAGTGTACACACTCTGTGTACACATGATGGCAGCACACTAACTGCATTTTAACCCTTCTGACACCGGATTTTATTAGCCGCATCTGCAGACTCTATGCCGACATGTAGCGCAGAGCCTGCGGAGGGGGTTAAAATGATTATTAACACACAGCACCTTATTATTTAGATTTCTAACTGATTTTTCTAAGCAATAATGTTTCAGCACTGCTGTGAGAGCGCTGCAACATTATTGATTACTGTACTGGCAAAGCAGTATACTCAAACTTTTCGGCTTTGACAGCCGGCAAGTTTGAAGCGATTTTGGCAGCACACTCATGCCTATATCTCACAGTGTGCTGTATGGGGGCAAGATGTTCTCATCCCCATAGACTTGCATTACTCTCTCGCACGTGAGAATCACGTGCAGTCGCAGCATGCTGCGACTGCACTCGCTTCTGACTCGCAATGCAGGTTCAGTACGGGGGACTTGCACTGGTCTGCCCTGCCTGATAGAGCAACACTGGTCCAAGTGCAATGCGAGTTTCCCTCGCATTGCACTCACGTGAGTCCCTCGCACAATGTGCCTTCAGCCTAAGGGCTAGGATTTCATGGCTGTAACATTAGCCTTCCAGCATGAAGGGTAAGGACTGTTTTGGTGGACTAGTGATTTACATAAGTGATAATATCAATAAGTAGCTCACCCAACATCAATAACTTGTAAATCATTAATAAGTTGAACAACAATTTTATATTCATACACAGTCCATTAGAACAGCATTAGAATGTAGGATCTATATAGCACCTTTTAGAAAGACACCCATGCATGAGTAGTTACCTAGTCTAAATCCCACTAGGGGATAGGATGAACCCAGTGGCATGTGGGGTTCAGTGAGCAGCCCAACGCGTGTCACCTTTGGAGGCTTCACCAGGGGCTAAGGCTGCTCTGTTGAAGCCCTTCTTTAATATGCGATAACTGTTCCCCCATTGCCCTCCATAGCCAGTACCTGCCCGCCGCGTCATATCAGCTACATAATTTCCGCCATGTCACCTCCGGGGGTGTGTGATGTGGGGTAGGCAGGGGGAGGGGTGAGCGGGCCCTGCACAAGCACTTGTCAAGGACATAATTAAACATCAGCCATATTGATTGTGGGCACAGTACCAGTGTCTATCTGCTGCTGTGGTGTATTGTCACCCATGCGGCAGAATAGCACTGGAAGAATCAGTATTGACAAATAAGGTCAAGTAGAGGGCAGTATGACCTTTAATAGGACTGGTAACAGAAAGAAGAGGGTGATAAGTTGGTAAATTGGTAAAAAGTAGTAAATGCAAAGCTCCTATTAGGGCTATGAGGAGGGATAGGAAGATCTTAGAAAGGCCCCCAGGGTCATGATATGTGACAAGGACAATCTTAACATTCACAGAGGGATCACATCAAAAATGGTCCCAGCCCCTAATAAGAAGGATGGATGTAAAAAGGAGTAAAAGGTTGTTGATGGCAAAAACATGGGTCAGTAGTACCCAGCCTCGAGGTATAGGTGGCTGAGAGGTTTTGAGGGACAAAATTGCTACATCACTAGAGAAAAACACACATACAGGTATCATAATGACTAGTATACCTTTGGGATGAGGTATGTGGTATTAGTAAGGTCAATGCTTCAGCAACGTTATTGTGAAGCGTGTACTGTACTTGGCCCCAATACCGGTGCCCAAGGCACAATTGCAATTCTATATCCATATATATGTATATACTCATCTGTAGACACAAACACTCATACAGGAATAGGTATTTACCAGTTTGCACCTATCAAAAGAAGAAAATGACTAAAACCCCAGCGGCGATATTATGAGGTAATGTCCCCCAATTATATCAAACAATTATAAATGAAATATTAGGCTAGAATGGGGATTAAAGAAAGATTTATCAACCAATGTCACATAGCCAATACTAAAACAAGTCACTATATTATAGTTGCCCAAGTTTTGAGAAGTATGATGAGACCAAGAAATAAGTCTCAAGGAAGAAAAGAGGGAGAGGCTAAATGATCCCACGGGGGGCTGTGTTGAGAGATTAGGGAATGGCTAAGGATCCTTAATTTGTATGCATGTATATGAGTGCCAATCATTACTCCTATTAACACTAGAAGTCCCAGAGAGGGGTCATTTAACATTTCTACCTTTGGAGCCCAGAGACGGGTGGAATGACCTGATGGATTTTAGCTAACATCCTCTAATCACAGTCTTTTTTTTCTGTAATTAAGGCCATTACTGTTGCACCACAGAGGTGGTTGAATTTAGCCATTTAGTTTCTAGTTAGCTCTATTCAGTTTGGATTAAGGGTCATTTGACCCTCTTTCGGGACTTCAGGGGGGAGCTCGAAATTTCTGGGACTTCTATTGTTAATGTGCTCAAGCCCATACAACAATATAGAGAGAAGGGATTGGTATTTAGTAAGAGAAAACTAGGTCTAGGATTTTGGGAACCAGGGAGTTTTTTTAACTTATTTTTCCTTGGTCGTACTTTAATCCAGAAGAAAGGTCTGGATTGGTACCTGCCATAGGCTATATTATGGTAAGTCAAAGAGTCCAAATCAAGGGTTGAAATGTCCAAGAAGATCCATAAGTGATAACTAAAGTCAGATGGCTAGCGCTCATCATTCCAGAGTTTTATACACTTCAGAATCCTTCCCATGATATCTTGACATCAAGTAGGTATCCTGAAGGAATGGTATTTCATCGTAGGGTATCGAATCCAGTCCATCTGTAGAATGAGATGGGATCCTAGCAGGGTACAATCTCTGAAGTAAGATGATCTGATGGATTAATAAATTCATGCCTAGCGCTGGTAAAGATGGGGGGTCCCACTGGAGTAACTGAGGTCCTAGGTAGAAATATGGAGTTAGGTAAAGAAAATTATGGCCCCATTCTATTCACCCAGAAAGCCCGTAAAGTTAAGTTCCTCATTTATACCAGCATTGCTAATGGTATTTAGCTCAAATATCCATCTAGATTCTTTCTGTAGTAACTTTATTTGAGAAAGTCAGAGTGGCCATTACCTTTAATATGTTCAAGACCCGTGACACAAAGGAGATTGCTTGAAGGAGATTGCTTCTGCTGCGGTAGTGATCCAGGAAATGTGATGCCACGGGGGTGATGTTGAATTCTTTGGCCAAGTCCCAGGCTGCAAGATTAATGGTTGAGACATGTTTTTGTGCAAGGGCAGGAGAAACGATCGGGCAAGCTGCATGGATGATGTCCCCAATGCCAAGTTGGTTCCTCTGGTCGCCCAGGGCCCCAGCACTTGCCCGATTGCACCAGGTACTGATGCCGGCCCTGTCTGAAAGGATCATATGATGACTGGATAACTGCATAAGATTATCACTAAAGGAACAAGTCTTGTAAGGATATGAATTGGTCAGTTTCTACCAAACGTTGCCTTGGGAAACTCAATCTATGAATTGGCAACAGGTTATTAGAAATTAAAGACTAATCTACTATATAATTGCCGTAGCACGTTTTATGTCGGCCCCCGGCACGTCGTGGCTATGTCACACTGTGACGTCACCACGCCGTGCGAGGCATTGCCCGCGTAGCGGGCATTGCGACCGCCGCTGTCATCCCGCTACTCGGCATGAGGGGCCCATTGCCTCCACCCCCTGGGGGGCCCCGTGCTCACACCAGCCGCCCGCCGTCCGCCCGGAGAGGAGGGAGGACGGAACTTCCTGTCCGGCAGCTCTGCCCGCCCCTCCTCTCCTCCTACAGCACAAGCACGGGCCGCGGCGCGGTGAGTCTGCACTCCCCTCCAGCCTGTGCTCTCCCCTCCAGCCTCCGTTCTCCTCTCCAGCCTCCCTTATGCCCTCCAGCCTCTGCCATCCAGCCTCCGTTCTCCCCTCCAGCCTCTCCCCTCCAGCCTATCCCCTCCAGCCTCCGCTCTCCCCTCCAGCCTCCGCTCTGCCCTCCAGCCTCCGCTCTGCCCTCCAGCCTCCGCTCTCCCCTCCAGCCTCCGCTCTCCCCTCCAGCCTCCGCTCTGCCCTCCAGCCTCCGCTCTGCCCTCCAGCCTCCGCTCTGCCCTCCAGCCTCCGCTCTGCCCTCCAGCCTCTCCCCTCCAGCCTATCCCCTCCAGCCTCCGCTCTCCCCTCCAGCCTCCGCTCTGCCCTCCAGCCTCCGCTCTGCCCTCCAGCCTCCGCTCTCCCCTCCAGCCTCCGCTCTCCCCTCCAGCCTCCGCTCTGCCCTCCAGCCTCCGCTCTGCCCTCCAGCCTCCGCTCTGCCCTCCAGCCTCCGCTCTCCCCTCCAGCCTCCGCTCTGCCCTCCAGCCTCCGCTCTCCCCTCCAGCCTCCGCTCTCCCCTCCAGCCTCCGCTCTGCCCTCCAGCCTCCGCTCTGCCCTCCAGCCTCCGCTCTGCCCTCCAGCCTCCGCTCTCCCCTCCAGCCTCTGCTCTCCCCTCCAGCCTCCGCTCTCCTTTCCAGCCTCCGCTCTCCTTTCCAGCCTCTGCTCTCCCCTCCAGCCTCCGCTCTCCCCTCCAGCCTCCGCTCTCCCCTCCAGCCTCCGCTCTGCCCTCCAGCCCCCGCTCTGCCCTCCAGCCTCTGCCCTCCAGCCTCTGCTCTCCAGCCTCCGCTCTGCCCTCCAGCCTCTGCTCTGCCCTCCAGCCTCCGCTCTCCCCTCCAGCCTCTGCTCTGCCCTCCAGCCTCCGCTCTGCCCTCCAGCCTCTGCTCTGCTCTCCAGCCTCCGCTCTGCCCTCCAGCCTCCGCTCTCCCCTCCAGCCTCCGCTCTGCCCTCCAGCCTCTGCTCTGCCCTCCAGCCTCTGCTCTGCCCTCCAGCCTCTGCTCTGCCCTCCAGCCTCCGCTCTCCCCTCCAGCCTCTCCCCTCCAGCCTCTCCCCTCCAGCCTCTCCCCTCCAGCCTCCGCTCTCCCCTCCAGCCTCCGCTCTCTCCTCCAGCCTCCGCTCTCTCCTCCAGCCTCCGCTCTCTCCTCCTCAGCCTCCGCTCTCCCCTCCAGCCTCCGCTCTGCCCTTCAGCCTCCGTTCTCCCCTCCAGCCTCTGCCCTAAAGCCTCTGCCCTCCAGCCTCTCCCCTCCAGCCTTTCCCCTCCAGCCTCTCCTTTACAGCCTCCAGCCAATCCCCTCCAGCCTCCGCTCTCCCCTCCAGCCTCTGCCCTCCCCTCCAGCCTCCGCACTCCCCTCCAGCCTCCGCACTCCCCTCCAGCCTCCGCACTCCCCTCCAGCCTCCGCTCTCCCCTCCAGCCTCCGCTCTGCCCTCCAGCCTCCGCTCTCCCTCTCCCCTCCAGCCTCTCCCCTCCAGCCTCTGCCCTCCAGCCTCTCCCCTCCAGCCTCTCCCCTCCAGCCTCTCCCCTCCAGCCTCTGCTCTGCCCTCCAGCCTCCGCTCTCCTTTCCAGCCTCCGCTCTCCCCTCCAGCCTCCACTCTCCCTTCCAGCCTCCGCTATCCCTTCCAGCCTCCGCTCTGCCCTCCAGCCTCCGCTTTCCCCTCCAGCCTCCGCTTTCCCCTCCAGCCTCCGCTCTCCCCTCCAGCCTCCGCTCTCCCCTCCAGCCTCTGCCCTCCAGCATCCGCTCTCCCCTCCAGCATCCGCTCTCCCCTCCAGCCTCTGCCCTCCAGCCTCCGCTCTCCCCTCCAGCCTCCGCCTTCCTCTCGAGCCTCCGCTCTCCCCTCCAGCCTCCGCTCTCCCCTGTAGCCTCTGTTCTCCCCTCCAGCCTCTGCCCTCCAGCCTCCGCTCTCCCCTCCTGCCTCTGCCCTCCAGCCTTCGCTCTCCCCTCCAGCCTTTCCCCTCCAGCCTCTGCCCTCCAGCCTCCGCTCTCCCCTCCTGCCTCTGCCCTCCAGCCTTCGCTCTCCCCTCCAGCCTTCGCTCTCCCCTCCAGCCTTTCCCCTCCAGCCTCTGCCCTCCAGCCTCTGCCCTCCAGCCTCCAGCCTCTGCCCTCCAGCCTCTGCCCTCCAGCCTCCGCTCTCCCCTCCAGCCTCTCCCCTCCAGCCTCCGCTCTCCCCTCCAGCCTCCGCTCTCCTCTCCAGCCTCCGCTCTGCCCTTCAGCCTCCGTTCTCCCCTCCAGCCTCTGCCCTAAAGCCTTTGCCCTCCAGCCTCTCCCCTCCAGCCTTTCCCCTCCAGCCTCTCCTTTCCAGCCTCCAGCCAATCCCCTCCAGCCTCCGCTCTCCCCTCCAGCCTCCGCTCTCCCCTCCAGCCTCTGCTCTCCCTTCCAGCCTCCCCTCTCTCCTCCAGCCTCTGCTCTCCCTTCCAGCCTCTGCCCTCCCCTCCAGCCTCTGCCCTCCAGCCTCTGCTCTAGCCTCTGCCCTCCCCTCCAGCCTCCGCTCTCCCCTCCAGCCTCCGCTCTCCTCACCCCTCCATATGCAATGTACAGTATCTACTATATAATTGCCATAGGCACTTCCGTGTCGGTCCCTGAAAACACCGTGGCTATGTCACTCTGTGACGTCAGCACGGCGAAGCATTGGCCGCGTAGCGGCCAATGCGAGTCGCTGGCCTGCGCGAGCAATGGCCGCGAGGCCATTGCTCGCGCAGGCTGAGTACGAGCAATGCGAGTCGCTGGCCTGCGCGAGCAATGGCCGCGAGGCCATTGCTTGCGCAGGCTGAGTACGAGCAATGGCCGCGAAGCGGCCATTGCGAGTTGCTGGCCGAAAATTGAACCAGAGGCTCGGCCTCAAAGTTAACGATTTACCGGTCAGGTAGCGCGAGCAATGGCCGCGAGGCCATTGCGAGTCGCTGCCTGAGCCGTGCTTCTAATTGGTCGGTGCCAGCGAGTCGTTACACTTGCGGCGCGCTTGCGGTAATCCTCATACAAAGTATAGTATTCTAGACACCCGATGCATTTGCATCGGGCTCACAGCTAGTTTATTATAAATGAGCTAAGCAAAGGCCCTAAACCTTAATGCTGGCTATCATAGAAACTTTTTTACAACACATGCAGCTTTGCATATAGACAAATAATGGTTATAGTGCTCGTTAACGTCAATGTTTGACCAAAAGAAATTACCATGGAAAAAGGTTTGATGAAATTCATTATCTTATACCATATGTAGATAGCGATTTTCAGGTGTGTCATTTATGTAGGTAAGAAATAGCACCATTATAGAGAGAAGAAAAAAGAAGGCAGTGTGATGCCCTGGGCATTGGTCTGCTTGGAATCCCTTTTTCTCTCATTTCTGTGGATGTTGACTTGACACCTTTTTAAATATTGTTGCACACCAAGACAAACATGTCCTGGCATTCTCTAACGGTAGTGGTCACTTATTGCTACACTAAAGGTAAACTAATGTCAACGCGATCCACCGATATCAATGTGGGGGGGAACGCTGCCTAACTGATCATCAGGGAAGATATCGATTGCACATGTCTGATCTCATACTTCTGATCTCATTGTTGAAGAGCCATATACTGTATTTAATGAATGCTGTTAGACTCTTTAACCCCTTCAATGACCCGGGAATTTTTCGTTTTTCATTTTTGTTTTTTGCTCCACTGCTTCCAAGAGCCATAACTTTTTTATTTTTCCGTCAATATAGACATATGACAGCTTGTTTTTTGCGGGATGAGTTGTACTTTCATATGCAATCATTTATTTTACGATATGGAGTACAGGGAAATTGCAATAAAATTCTAAATGCAGTGAAATTGCAAAAAAATTGCAATGACACGTTGGTTTTTTGGGTATTTTAGTCGCCATGTTCATTATATGGTAAAACCAACATGACGGGGTGATGCCTCGGATCGGTACGAGTTTGTAAACACCCAACATGTATACCTTTATTGGTATCTAGGTGCTGAAAAAAAAAAACAAAAACGGCTTTTTGCACCATGTTCTGCGACCCGTAGTGTTCTAATTTTTCGGAATCTGGGGCTGTGTGATGGCTTATTTTTTGTGTCTTGAGATAAGATTTCTAATGATATCATTTTTGGGGGGTTCTGCAGTTTTGATTGCCCATTATTGCATTTTATAGCAATGTTGTGGCGACCAAAAAAATTTTGCGGTTTGGACAATTTTTTCCGTTACGGAGTTCACGGGTCTCATTAATAGAATGATAGATCAGGCGATTCTGAATGTGGCGATACCAAACGTGTGTTTTTTTTCTTTTTCTAATACTTTTATTGTGAATGGGGGAAAAGGGGGGTGATTTGAACTTTTATATATTTTTTTTAACAGGTTTTTAAAAACTTTATTATTTCATTGATTCTTATTTTTACACTGCCTCTTTAAGAGGCACCTTGCTGCACAGTACGATCACTTCTAGCTGCAGCTCATCTGTATCTCTCAGAATCGTGGACCTGCTGTGGTTGGCAGCGCCTGCCAACCACAGAAGGAAACTGTGCTCTTACAGCATCCGTGGTCTATCCAGGACCCCAGGCTGTCACGTGAGAGCCGGAGATCCCGCAATACTATCGCGGGATCTCCAGAGTAGGCGGGGAACAGCGCGTTCCCCGCTGCAGCCACCTTGGATCCCACTGTCAGTGATTGACAGTGGGATCCAAGGGATTAACAGTGCCAATCCGATCCCGGATCTGATCGGAGCTGTTAGCCCGACATCTCAGCTGATGTCGGCTGTTTGATGTGAGCGCCACGCCGGAGCTCACATCAAACACCCCTTACCCGCCCTTGACGTTGTACAATGACATAGGTCGGGAAGGGGTTAATCTGTTACTGTATTAATCTACAGTTGTGGCCAAAAGTATTGACACCCCTGCAATTCTGTCAGATAACACTCAGTTTCTTCCTGAAAATGATTGCAATCACAAATTCTTTGGTATTATTATCTTCATTCAATTTGTCTTCAATGAAAAAACACAAAAGAGAATTGTCCTAAAGCCAAATTGGATATAATTCCACACCAAACATAAAAAAGGGGGTGGACAAAAGTATTGGCACTATTAGAAAAATCATGTGATGCTTCTCTAATTTGTGTAATTAAGAGCACCTGTAACTTACCTGTGGCACCAAACAGGTGTTGGCAATAACTAAATCACACTTGCAGCCAGTTGACATGGATTAAAGTTGACTCAACCTCTGTCCTGTGTCCTTGTGTGTACCACATTGAGCATGGAGAAAAGAAAGAAGACCAAAGAACTGTCTGAGGACTTGAGAAATCAAATTGTGAGGAAGCATGAGCAATCTCAAGGCTGCAAGTCCATCTCCAAAAACCTGAATGTTCCTGTGTCTACCATGTGCAGTGTCATCAAGAAGTTTAAAGCCCATGGCACTGTGGCTAACCTCCCTAGATGTGGACGGAAAAAAAAAATTGACGAGAGATTTCAATGCAAGATTGTGCGGATGGTGGATAAAGAACCTCGACTAACATCCAAACAAGTTGAAGCTGCCCTGCTGTCCGAGGGTACAACAGTGTTAACCCGTACTATCCGTTGGCGTCTGAATGAAAAAAGACTGTATGGTAGGATACCCAGGAAGACCACACTTCTTACCCCGAGACATAAAAAAGCCAGGCTGGAGTTTGCCAAAACTTACCTGAGAAAGCCTAAAAGTTTTGGAAGAATGTTCTCTGGTCAGATGAGACAAAAGTAGAGCTTTTTGGGCAAAGGCATTAACATAGAGTTTACAGGAGAAAAAAAGAGGCATTCAAAGAAAAGAACACGGTCCCTACAGTTAAACATGGTGGAGGTTCCCTGATGTTTTGGGGTTGCTTTGCTGCCTCTGGCACTGGACTGCTTGACCGTGTGCATGGCATTATGAAGTCTGAAGACTACAAACAAATTTTGCAGCATAATGTAGGGCCCAGTGTGAGAAAGCTGGGTCTCCCTCAGAGGTCATGGGTCTTCCAGCAGGACAATGACCCAAAACACACTTCAAAAAGCACTAGAAAATGGTTTAAGAGAAAGCACTGGAGACCTCTAAGGTGGCCAGCAATGAGTCCAGACCTGAATCGCATAGAACACCTGCGGAGAGATCTAAAAATGGCAGTTTGGAGAAGGCACCCTTCAAATATTAGGGACCTGGAGCAGTTTGCCAAAGAAGAATGGTCTAAAATTCCAGCAGAGCATTGTAAGAAACTCATTGATGGTTACCGGAAGCGATTGATCGCAGTTATTTTGGCTAAAGGTTGTGCAACCAAGTATTAGGCTGAGGGTGCCAATACTTTTGTCTGGCCCATTTTTGGAGTTTTGTGTGAAATGATCACTGTTTTGCTTTTTGCTTCATTCTCTTTTGTGTTTTTTCATTGAAGACAAATTAAATGAAGATAATAATCCCAAAGAATTTGTGATTGCAATCATTTTCAGGAAGAAACTGAGTATTATCTGACAGAATTGCAGGGGTGTCAATACTTTTGATCACAACTGTATATCCAATATGTTGTAAAAGTATATATTTTTTTATCTCACTTAGTAAAATCTGTATAATAATTATGTATATTCAATTTCAATGTTAAATGGATCTTGGTGAAGTGTCTTATGTTGGTATCCCATTAAAACAGGTTTCATCTTCTTAAATATGTAATATTGTACAGTGATTATCAAAATAGGTAATGTTGCAATTTACCACTTATGAAAACTCTTCTCCTTTTTCCTAAAGTATAGGATTTGTTAATTTTCTTGTTTACTGCTCAGTGCCTATGTAAGGGAGAGCAGAGTACATGCATGTAAATGTCATCATCTGCGGGCTGAAAATGGAAAACCAGAGGCAGAAGGCCAAGGATATGAAAAGAACAAGAAGTAAAGACCTCAGTGTATATTTCCTGGAGGAAAGAATTTAGAATATGAGCTGGGTAAAGTGGCATGTATGCAGGGGCTGGCTTGGGCCTCTGCATACATGGGGTGCTATCAGAAATTTTTGAGGACGGGGGGGCGGGTGCTATCAGAAATTTTTGAGGACGGGGATAGGGGTGCTACTGCGGCTCTCTTACCAGCTCCGATGCCATATGCTGCGGTATCGCCACGCCGGCCGCAAAGCGACGCCCGCGGCCGGCCCATTTCTGTAGTGGGGCGGCCCTAGATGTGGACTACACCACCAGCCCAGGGGGCACTTCCCCCCCTGCCACCTGGGCCAGTCCACCCCTGCATGTATGATAGTGACAGTGAAGTGGGCTTATAGCCCCATAACCCCAATAATATTTGAGAAGTGGTCAGATCATGGAGGAAACTTAAATTAAGAGAAAGTTTGGTGACCTGAGCTGTGTGGAAGAATCTTTGTCAATACCAGTAGAAGAAGATAAGAGCCGCATACTATGCCTTTCAAGGTTCTTAGCCTGTCTTTGTAGTCAAGCCGCAGACTATGCCAGTCGAGGTCCAGAACCCAACTCCTTGGTCAAGCCGCAGAATACACCGGACAAGGTCTAGAGCCCAACTTTGTGGTCCAGTCGCAGATCTCGCTGGTCAAGACCGCGAGCTTTGAGCTCCCACGAGAGACCGTGCTGTATATTAATTCAAGGCCCCGAGCTTGGCCTTTGCATCCTGAGCAGTGATATGGTGGGATTAGGCCATGCTTCAGAGCATGGAGGTGGCCAGACCTGTATAATGTGTGAGAAAACCCCTATTTGGAATTGCAGTCTAGCGAGTAGCAGCTACTATTGTTGGGCTTACTAGACTATAGTGATGAATAGATTAACCCTGACATTTCCCCTGTTCGAAGGATCTATAGTAAGACAATGTACTTGTAATAAGAGTAATACTGTGTAAATAAGGCCCTTTTTCACATCAGCGGTTTTTTAAATTTGAGACAGATTTGGCAGATTTACCGCATCTGTCGCATCTGCTGTGTAACGGCTACACTTCCGACACACTTGCGGCAAGCTCAATTCATTCTCTGTGGGGCTTGAGGTCAGGTGCGGTAAGTGCGGTTTGCCGGATCCGGCACTTGCAGCACATGCAAAAAAAAATGCTGCTGTGTTTTTTTTTACCTGCCACAAATGCCATATCGCAGCAAAAAATGGGTTTTCCGCACCTGCCGCAAGTCTCATAGAAAATGAATTTGGCTTTGCCACAAGTGTGCCACAAGTGCAGCTGTTATGCGGCAGACGCTGCAGATGCAGTAAATCAGCCAGATCTGCCGTAAGTCAGCAAAAACGCTGATATGAAAGGGGCCTTATACTGTGATTGTATTTTGGGAATCTTTGTTACTGATTTATGCACTATGAAATTAAGTTGATTTTCTTCTGTCATTTTTCCAAAACCAATACCTCATGTTCATATATTGTTAACCCTTGAATGGTACATAGTTAATAAACCGCTGTTTGTTCAATCCCCACTGCCTCCTCATTGACTGTGTTACATCCAATTACCTTCTTTACACATAGACTACTGGTTTTGCAGTCTATCAGTGGTGGTCAGTCTCCTTGGCATGGAGAGCAAAGTTTGCAAGCTCTTTGCTATAGACCTCACACATGCTCCTCAAAAGATGTAGTGTCAAAGCTATGTCTGTATACAGCATCAAAGTTTGCACAATTTAGTACAGTGGCTAAACCATGTGTGTGGTATCCTGGTACCCAATCTACTGCTGCTGAGTGAAACAGCTGTTGTGTGGCAGTAGATTTGTTCCAGTGTGCTAGAATTACTTTTGGACACTGTGAGAAATCTGTCATATATTGTGATGTGTGTCCGTAAGTGAGGACTGATAAATGTACATTCTACGTTGTACTTTGCTGCCATTTCATGATTGGACAATGGATTGAATAACGTAAGGGGCCACATGGGATTGTGGACCCCTTAAAGAGTGTATGGGTAGTAAGGTTATCACATTTGTATGGCCTGTAATGTTGTTGTTTTTTGACCTATTGGTGTTAGGCTGTGGTCACACATAGAAATCCGTTTTTGGAAGTGATTTTCATCACCAATCCGTTTTTTTTCTGGGTGCTTTTTGAGCCTCCTGCACTCCTGAACGTTTTTGGACTTTTCATTAAAAAAACGCATGCGCGAACGCATGCGCAAACGCAAGTGCGCATATGCCATGCGTTCGCGCATGCGTTTCCCATAGGGCCCCATGTTAAAAAAAACGCATGAAAACGCATGCGTTTTTTAACTGATGCCAAAAACGTTGCTAGCAACGTTTTTGACTCAAAAACGGACAGGGCAATGTTTGGAGCTCCAGAGAAAAACGGACAGGGTGTTTAGTACATCCAATCCGTTTTCTGTCAGTTTTTGGACTTAGAAAAAAAAAATGAGAAAACTGAAGCCAAAAACGGACTGAGGGCTTATGTGGAACCCCAGCCTTAACTGTTAACATGAGGTAAATGCTGGTATGCATGGCTGTGCCCCTGACCTTAGTAACAGAGGCTGAAGGATGATCATTTGACAAGCCGTCTGAATGGACTTTGGATTTCATTGGACACTGCACCTGGTGGGAATTCGGACTATATATAGCCCCTCAGAGGCTGTGGGAGGTTAGTCAGCTGGTCAAGCAGACTGAAAAGCAACACTCGCCCTGGAGTTTCTTTTGTTTTTTATTTTTTCATTTTTTGTCGTTTGGTTTATTGGAGGGAAAAATTAACCCGATTTTTGGGTATTTTTATGTTGGTCTGGCTTGGCCAAGTCTTTGGCCAAGCAAAAGGTTTTGGTTATGTTAATGAGTTATATTGAATAAAGTTGGTTTAACTTTTCTTACCCTCAATAAAGCCTCACAGCCATCTCACTCCAACAAGTAGTCTTTGTGTTTTATTCTGTCTGAATAGTTTATAAGAAACTGTGGGCCCTACAATCCCATGGTCAATGTATGTTTATGAGAATTAGATCACTGTCCTCATAACTATCTGCCATAGCAATGGTGGGAGGAGCCTCCACCTCAGGCCTCTCACACATCCTGGAACTGGTTTAAATAGGTTTAGGCTGGGGTTCCACATAAGCCCTCAGTCCGTTTTTGGCTTCAGTTTTCTCATTTTTTTTTTCTAAGTCCAAAAACTGACAGAAAAACGGATTGGATGTAATAAACACCCTGTCCGTTTTTCTCTGGAGCTCCAAACATTGCCCTGTCCGTTTTTGAGTCAAAAACGTTGCATGCAACGTTTTTGGCATCATTTAAAAAACGCATGCGTTTTCATGCGTTTTTTTAACATGGGGCCCTATGGGAAACGCATGCGCGAACGCATGCAAATGCGCACTTGCGTTTGCGCATGCGTTCGCGCATGCGTTTTTTTAATGAAAATTCCAAAAACGTTCAGGAGTGCAGGAGGCTCAAAAAGCACCCAGAAAAAAACGGATTGGTGATGAAAATCACTTCCAAAAACGGATTTCTATGTGTGACCACAGCCTCAGTCAGTTTAGTCAGGAGAGAGTGAGGAAACATTACTGCTCCCAAAATGTCTACCCCAGTCCATTCTGAGGAGATATCATTCTCTCCATATAATTGCCTCCACAGAGGAGTGAAGCTTCTTACAGCCAGGAGAGATAAGGCTGAACAGGTGTCTCCTCCATGCTGGTTTTATATTGACTACCAGCCAGAACCACTGCAACATGATTTCCACGCCACAAATTGTCTCCCCGACCCCCTGTAATAGGGAATGGTAACGGCAAAATCGTGAGTAACTCCATATCTCATCGCCACAGAGAGCTAAGCCAAGAAGGTCCTTCCATTACCGTAGTATTACCTGGACTGTGCAGAATAATTCCTCCCATATCGAGTGCAGAGACCTGTACAACAGCCACATGAGAGGCCCGAAATGGTTTCATGAGGAGAAAACACCTTGTTTGATACTCAAAATGCTAAGTGTATTCTATGCGGTAAACTACCACTACTTTGCCTTTAATGGTACATTTACACGCGGCCACATGAAGTTAGGAACAGGCAGGCATCGGACTCAAATTGTGCCTGTTGCCTTGAAAAGACCTCGATGTGGCTGCGTGTAATTCAGAACTTTCCTTCCTTCAGGGAAGACACAGGAAGGAATGTCCTGAATTACACGCAGCCACATTGTGGTCTTTTCAAGGCAACAGGCACAATTTGTGTCCGATGCCTGCCTGTTCCTACCTTCCTGTGGCCGCGTGTAAATGTACCATAATAGACAGGCTGTATCATATTTCCTTCACTAAAGTATTCTGTTTTGAAGTTCACCCATGTGTCTGTCTGCTTGTAATTGCACAAATTGCACATTAGCACAACACGGGTGCTTCAACACCTGCACCCAGACATCAAAAGTACAGGAGCGCCGCCAGGGGGTCAGATACCATCACTATAAGTACAACCTCCTACTAAGTCTGATTTCGTAAAGACTAATCTGACCTCCTGCTGTTCCTTCTTCTCCTCTCCCTTCTACCCGTCGGGTGAACCTTCTTTTGGCTCTCTGTAGTGTCCTGCTTTTCCTGGCTCCCCTCTTTCTGGGCTCTTTAGGAGTCAGTGGCGTACATGAAGATGCCCCTGTTCTTCGGATTTCTGTGAGCCTTATAGAACTCACAGGTGCGGGCTCCGGTACCCGGTTTCTTTCTTGGGGCAAACTCTCTGGTTACTCTATTCCCCAATAGAGTGAACTCCCGTTCTGAGTTACTTCCTCTCTTTCCTTCTTCTGGGATCTGTTCTGGGTCCCTAAGCCGAGGAGACCCTCCTTGCTCCCTCCAGGCCAACTGCCTGGCTCAAACCTAACTTCAACTAACTTTAGACCACTCTCTGGTTTCCCCAGGAGGTGACTATATACCCTCCCGGGTCCCTTCCACCTACTGATCTAGTGTGTGGATGGTAGTCCTAGGGTTCCACCTACTGGCCATAGTTCCACTTGCAGTGGGGTGACTACACCACTTTTCTGGGTGTAGTACCCCTTTTGTGGCACCTACATAGTGGGTCGCTACATTATCATCTGCTGCCAGTGAACTACATATGCCAGCTGGCCCCTTTGCAACATCTGGCACCTTTCCAGTGGCTCACCACACATGCCACTAGCAAACAAAAAGCCAGTGACAATGGGAGTGGTAGGTTCCTAAAGATTAAACATGAAGCCTCCCATTTAAGATATCAAAAGTGCACTATAGAAGAGGTGCCCCAGGCACTACTCATGCTTTTCAACAGAGGAGAATCCTCGGATCCCATGGGTGTTTCTCTTGGTGACACAACCAAACTCTGAGTGCCAGCAAACAGTCCAGGCAAATGATCATCCAGATATGAAGAAGTAAATGCAGCACTCCTGGTCCTGCAATATGTCCAACTTTATTAGAAACGGTTAAAAACACATCAGGTAGAGGTGCGATGTATTGGACTACAGACTGTTTTGAGCCGTCTAGCTCTTCAACTAGTTCCACTGTTGAAGAGCCAGATGGCTCAAAACAGTGTACAGTCCCATGCACTGCACCTCTACCTGATGTGTTTTTAACCTTTCTAATTAAGTTGGACATATTGAAGGACCAGGGGTGCTGCATTAACTTCTTCATGTCTGGATCCCATTTAAAATGTGTTTGCTGACATACATATGTGAATTACCTTGTAGTGCCTAAATGTATGTGTCGGGCCCCACGGGACGGGGGCACTCGGTACCGGACCGGACGGTACTGGGGAAGTCACAGGTGGCTTGGTCCGGACCGTGTCCCTGGCTCGGCAATGAAGGGGAATATTTACAAGGGGATTGTCACGGGTGACGCCACCCACTTGGTGCGGCCAGTGATGGGGCCGCCGCTGCTGCAGAACCTCCGGGGGTAATGGAATGGCAGAGGAGATGGTATAGTTCCAGTGGGGAGAACTGTATCCCCCGGGGCAGTAAGGAGTTAAGTCTGTTGTGTGTAGTTGTAGCACACTTACTTGCAGGCACTGCAGGGATCTCTCCTCCTGGCTGGTGCTGACAGGCTGGATCTGTATGAGGGAAGATGGTATACGGGTAGAGGCAGACAAGAGAGGCAATTCAGGGTTTTCCAAAGCTTTACTCGTTGTTCTCTCTCAGCAGGTTACAAGTCATTTGCGGTTCTTACAGCACAGTTACAGTTCTCAACACACGGTTGCATTCTCCCTTTCCGGGTTCCCTTCTCTTCTGCAGCCAGGCCTCTCTCTCCCTGTGACCCCTCACACAGTCTGTTAGTGTCCCTTTCCGGGCTTTTATGGTCTCCGTCTGTACGGGTGATGCGTGCTACGCCGGACAGTATGGCGGTGACTCGGGCTTCTGTGAGTCCTAGTATGTCACTTAGCTGCCTGTCCTTTAAGGTAGGGATCTCAATCTGGAACTCAGACCCCTCGTCGTGTTGTCTGGGGATGCCGGGTGAACTACGGTCCCCTTTAGAGCCGACACTCTACTTTAGCCCAGCCTCCAGTAGTCCTCAGCACGAGGCTCTACCAGGCTCCTTCTCTCTGTTCCTTCTAGTATTATAGGAGGGCTTCTCCACCTGCAGTCAGTGGCTTCAGCTGCTGTCTAGGGCCCGGGTTACACCGTCCCTCTCTGTTCTGTCACACTCCTGGTGGCATCAGCATCGGATGGGCTTTCTCTCCCCTCTGGCTCACGCTTGCTCAGTACGGATTCTGCGCTCCTAGCCTTGCACTCACAGAGAGCGTGATGTCCTTCAGTCTTTACATCTCAGCCTACTGCGGCCTACTACTTTCCTTCACTCTTCCCCCTCACTATATACTGTCAGTCACCTGACCTCTGGTGTGCCCAACCCACTCCTCTGAATCCACCACCCCTCCGATCTCATATAGTTCTAATCTCAGGGCTGGATGTAACCTCTCTGACACGTGGGTTGTGTGGGCTGTGAGGGTGTTAGTGTTTAACAATGTCCTACCTGCCTGGCTGCAGTTCCCTTTGTGGCCTCCTGGACGCAGGGGCGCCACATTCTCCCGGAGTTAAACAGTGCGTCCTCGCGCGACTCGACATGGATCACCCTGAAAACATTTTCATTTTATATAACAGTAAACATTAAGTATTCTTGGTTTCTTCCTTTCCGGGAGGCACGATTCTTATAACGTTACGTTAACTATAAAACAAGTCCATGGGTATATACTCGTCATTACCCTTTTCTCTGTATCTAAAACACATTATAAAAGCATTACTTTGTATAAAAAGTATAAAAGTTCTTCTTTCAAAAAGTGCAAAATTCTCAAAAAGCAGGTTCAAAACAGTCAAGGTTCTGGATTCAAAAATGCAAAGTCTCATGCATTAACTCTCATGTGCAACTGGTCTTAAAACCAAAGGGGAGCACACAAAGGTGCTCAACTATTTACAGAGGAAGTTCTTATCACATCATCGTCCGTGATATTAAATGTTCATTTTTCAAACATATATGAGACAAACAGGGGAATGCTAGCATTCACTCAGGTAAGGTAGGGGATCAATAAGGAAAAATGCTTCATTCACACTTACAGTTTCTTCTTCTTTTCAAGGACCCGTGTTCATTCCTTCTTCGCTTGTTTCCAAGGCAGCGTCTGCGGTGCTCTTTTTCTAGGGAACACTTCCAAGTGCTGCAAGGTGTCGATTAGCAAATAGCTTTCTGGTGTCTGTGTGACGGCGTCTTTCTTTGGTGTTGAGGTCTCGAGAATCACCACAGGATCCGTGTTAACAGCCACGTCCGTGTAGCTGGTCTCCTCGAAGTCGTCTCGTACTTCGTAGTACTCTGCAGTTGAGGCTTCATCTTTCTCTTCAACATTTAAACAAAGTCTTTTGACCTTAAGGCCGTACGGGCCACGCTCTCCTTGGGCAATGTAATACGATACCCACTCTCCTATTTCGACCTGTCTGTCTGGGTGATCTGGCGGGAGCTGCTCTTCCACTTCCCTCTTATTAATAAAGATGTCGAGTCTCGCACCGGGTTCGCGAGCAAATGCATAGCCTTTCTCCTCTACAATTTTAACGATCTTGCCCTCATGCCGTGGGGACTTCTGGATCTCGCGGTCTCGGCGGGCTGCATTCTTGGCCTCCTTAGCGCGGGCTACCATCTCCTGCTTCTGCGCCTGCCTCTCGACTTCCTCCTTCTCCCATTTCCTAACACATCTCCGGATGTATTCTTCCCGGGTAATTAATTCTGCGGGGCCTGGCGCTCCAGCAGGGTCTCCTATGAAGCCCATGAGATCCTCACAGTCTCTGTCCCGCTCCCACCAGCAGCGGAGCTGCTCCCCTCTCACCTCGGTGGAAGTCGGTGGTGGTATCAGCGGTTGCGGCAGTCTCAGGAACCCTTCTGGCAAGGCTCCAAGCGGATCAGCTTCCTTCCAGGTCTTACTCAGTACAGCTGGTGGGGTGGTTACATCTACCAATATCACGGTACGGCCCTCGGCCTCGCTGTCCGCCTGCTCACGTGATTCTCTGACCCAGTCGGGTCGCTTAGACTGGGCCTCATAGCCCTGGTGGTGGTCGATATCGATTTGGATCTGGGTCCGGTTCCTTTCCTGGGCCCGTGTCATCCGTGGGGGCAGCAGCCGCAATACACCCCTCCGGGTGTCTAGGAAATAGGGACGCTCCTCGCCGCCTTCCGCCATCTCTGCTTGATCACAACTGGTCTTTCCCTGGCCGGGTTCCTCCACTGGGTCGTCTTGTGGGCCCTCCGGGATCACAGGTGGTTTCTCATACACAGCGTTCTTCTGGGTGTCCTCCGCTTCCGTCCTCGTGTCTCTGAATGGCGACTGCTTCTCTTCCGGTTGCTCGCTCTGCCCCCTCCTGATGACGATTTCCTTCTCGGTTCGCGCCAGCTTCTTGGTAGGAGGGTCTAGGGGCGGCGGCTCTTCTTTGAAAGTGACAGCTGGCTCTCCCGGAGTTAAGGAGAGCCAGGGCGGGACCTTCTTTTCACGCATTGGACCGAACCGGCCCACGATGGGAGTTTTAGGAACGCCTCCCCTGCACATGGTGCTAGTCCCTTATGGCCGCTATGAAGGTCAGATTTTGGCGGGAAAAGTCCAGAACACTTTCCTTAGGCGCACGAGGTCCAATTCTTTTGGACCAGGTAGATCCTATTTGTGACGCCAGGTTGTCGGGCCCCACGGGACGGGGGCACTCGGTACCGGACCGGACGGTACTGGGGAAGTCACAGGTGGCTTGGTCCGGACCGTGTCCCTGGCTCGGCAATGAAGGGGAATATTTACAAGGGGATTGTCACGGGTGACGCCACCCACTTGGTGCGGCCAGTGATGGGGCCGCCGCTGCTGCAGAACCTCCGGGGGTAATGGAATGGCAGCAGAGATGGTATAGTTCCAGTGGGGAGAACTGTATCCCTGGGGCAGTAAGGAGTTAAGTCTGTTGTGTGTAGTTGTAGCACACTTACTTGCAGGCACTGCAGGGATCTCTCCTCCTGGCTGGTGCTGACAGGCTGGATCTGTATGAGGGAAGATGGTATACGGGTAGAGGCAGACAAGAGAGGCAATTCAGGGTTTTCCAAAGCTTTACTCGTTGTTCTCTCTCAGCAGGTTACAAGTCATTTGCGGTTCTTACAGCACAGTTACAGTTCTCAACACACGGTTGCATTCTCCCTTTCCGGGTTCCCTTCTCTTCTGCAGCCAGGCCTCTCTCTCCCTGTGACCCCTCACACAGTCTGTTAGTGTCCCTTTCCGGGCTTTTATGGTCTCCGTCTGTACGGGTGATGCGTGCTACGCCGGACAGTATGGCGGTGACTCGGGCTTCTGTGAGTCCTAGTATGTCACTTAGCTGCCTGTCCTTTAAGGTAGGGATCTCAATCTGGAACTCAGACCCCTCGTCGTGTTGTCTGGGGATGCCGGGTGAACTACGGTCCCCTTTAGAGCCGACACTCTACTTTAGCCCAGCCTCCAGTAGTCCTCAGCACGAGGCTCTACCAGGCTCCTTCTCTCTGTTCCTTCTAGTATTATAGGAGGGCTTCTCCACCTGCAGTCAGTGGCTTCAGCTGCTGTCTAGGGCCCGGGTTACACCGTCCCTCTCTGTTCTGTCACACTCCTGGTGGCATCAGCATCGGATGGGCTTTCTCTCCCCTCTGGCTCACGCTTGCTCAGTACGGATTCTGCGCTCCTAGCCTTGCACTCACAGAGAGCGTGATGTCCTTCAGTCTTTACATCTCAGCCTACTGCGGCCTACTACTTTCCTTAACTCCTCCCTCTCACTATATACTGTCAGTCACCTGACCTCTGGTGTGCCCAACCCACTCCTCTGAATCCACCACCCCTCCGATCTCATATAGTTCTAATCTCAGGGCTGGATGTAACCTCTCTGACACGTGGGTTGTGTGGGCTGTGAGGGTGTTAGTGTTTAACAATGTCCTACCTGCCTGGCTGCAGTTCCCTTTGTGGCCTCCTGGACGCAGGGGCGCCACATGTGCAGCCTACAAAATGGAGCCCAAATAAGAGTTAAAAATATAGGCAAAATGACACTTCTATGCAGCTGTCTAAATGATTTGTTTTCAGTACTAGCATACACTTAAAATGATAATGGATCGTATCTCTCTACCTAGTAATTTGGAATTGAGTACCTGGATGAGGAGTTGTTTTCTTTTATAATGTTTTATCCTTGGGAGAATTATAAATAGAGTATATTTTAAAAAAAAAAAAGCTGCAGTACAGTGCTTAATTAAGAATGATCATAAATTTAAAAACTGCTAAACTGTGCTAAAATATAACTGGCATACAGTGAACAACAAAAAACTCAAAACATAACTTAAATGACCAGTTGTTTGCTGTGCCACTTCTTCTAGGTCAATAGTGTCAAACCTCACACTAATTTCTGCTAGAATTACACACAGCAATTTGCATTTAGCCCCAAAAGCACTACTTTTAACTCATCTGCTCAGAACAGCTTCTTCCACATGCCATGTAGGGGATTTAGCTCGCATGTGGAAGAATGTGCTCTGGTCAGATAACACCAAAGTAGAACTTTTTAGGATAAATGTAAAACATTATACATGATGGAAAACGTAACTTTGCATATCAACCTGACAACACCATTCCCCACTGTCAAACATGAAGGTGGCAGCATCATGCTCTGGGGGTGCTTTTCTTCAGCAGGGACAGGGAAGCTTGTCAGAGTGGATGGAACTAAATACAGGACAATCCTAGTGGAAAACCTGTTAGGCTTGTCGCGTTTTCCTGTGTGCTATGAAATAGCGCGAGATTTCAAACTCTGTCACTCATGTTCCGGCGTTTGCATGCTCTGAGAGTCCGTCATCCATAGGACTCTATTGACAGCATTAAGGCAGCATTACACTACGGTAACACTGCGTTAATGCTGCCAGAATCCTGCTCTTTGGTGGACCTCCCCAGGATGGATGCCATAATGCTAGTGTGGCCCTAGCTTTAGTGGCTGAAAAAGACTTGAGAATGGTGTGTAAGTTCACCTTCCAGCAGGACAGTGAACCTAAACATATGTTATGGAATGGTATAGATCAGTGATGGCGAACCTTTCTGAGGCCAAGTGCCCAAACCGCAACCCAAAACGAAATTATTTATGGCGAAGTGCCAATACGATAATATAACCTAAATTACAGCAGTAGTAATCATAAGCGCTGCACAGGGGGGAGAGCCAGCAGAAGCTAACTCTCTTCCCTGTACAGGGCTTGTAGTCCTGAAACATTAATGATCAATTCAATTATTGTAACAATTAATTGATTTTAAACTTACCTTTGCAGTCTTCTCTTCTCTTCAGCAGTGGTCAGACAGCTCATGTGTACTGCACATTGAAGCTGAGTTGCTGCCACTGCCCTTTCTAGAAACAACAGGTGGATTGATCTGTATGGAAAAAATGCAGAATATTAGACAGATAGGAGATAGATTTTATCATGGAATGCAAGCAGATTTCATGCTGAAATCCTGCCCCCTGTTACTATTGCCCCATCCTGCCCCCAGCAGAGTAATATGCCCCATCCTGCCCCCTTAGTAATGCTCCATCCTGCCCCCTTAGTAATGCCCCATCCTGCCCCTTTAGTAATGCTCCATCCTGCCCCCTTAGTAATGCCCCATCCTGCCCCCTTAGTAATGCCCCATCCTGCCCCCTTAGTAATGCTCCATCTTGCCCCCTTAGTAATGCCCCATCCTGCCCCCTTAGTAATGCTCCATCCTGCCCCCTTAGTAATGCTCCATCCTGCCCCCTTAGTAATGGCCCATCCTGCCCCCTTAGTAATGCCCCATCCTGCCCCCTTAGTAATGCCCCATCCTGCCCCCTTAGTAATGCTCCATCCTGCCCCCTTAGTAATGCTCCATCCTGCCCCCTTAGTAATGGCCCATCCTGCCCCCTTAGTAATGCCCCATCCTGCCCCCTTAGTAATGCTCCATCCTGCTGTAAATAGAAAAAAAAAAAAAAGTCATACTCACCTTCCTGCTGCAGTTTCCTCTTCTGCTGTGTCTTCTCCTCCCGACCCGTGCTGAATGCGGTCACGTGACGCCGGGCGCGTCACATGACCGCTGTCACATAACGCTGGCCGGGAGGGCGGGGCTAGGAAGAGTGTCGGAGAGAGGAGCGCGCCGGCAGATCAAAGCGGCAGTGTAGTGGCGTGGCCGCGTGCCAGGGGAAGCGGCTCTGCGTGCCACAGGTTCGCCATCACTGGTATAGATCATAGCAAATTCCTGTGAGTGAATGGAGCAGCCAACTTCTAGACCTAAATAGCATTGAGAACCTGTGGATCTGTGGCTTGGCTTGAAAATTGTTGTTCACAGATGCTCTCTATTCAATCTCCCTGAGCAAGAGCTGTTTTGCACAGAAGGGTGGCCAAAAATGTCAGCTTTTAGGAGTGCATAGCTGGTAGGTAGAGTCATACCTCAAAAGATTTGCAGCAGTAAGTGCAGGAAAAGGTTGTAATGTGGACATTTGCATTAGCTGTGGACGTGATACTTGCCTCCTATATCCCACCAAGCTACAGGGGGTCCTGGCTAGGTGCATGTCTCTGTGGTGTTTGTTACCTGGGCAACACACCTCTGAAGACTGCTTTTTGCTATTGGATATCGCAGGCCAGGACCAGATGGTTCACAAGGAATCAAGAGAGACAAATATCCAAAAATATATTTTTTAACTTAAACTTGGTAACAACTAGGTACATCAGACACAATACTTCATGTACAATTAATATGCTGTAAGCAGGCATGTGCACTTCTCAGTTACATTTAATGACAGTTCCTTTTCCTTGCGCACTTCATAAACTTGTATCTAACAATGGTCCAGTCAACAATCTTGGGAGACCTTGTCTAAATATGTGATGGGACAAAAATTAAGATATCTGATGTCCGAATTGTAACCTTGAGATTGTTGATATTTTTCAACAATTTTGGTTCTCTAGTACTCAAAAAGTACTCTTCTCTTTCTGCTCTTCATGCTTAGAGTGGCACACACTGACACACAATGCTAAGACTGGGTCACCTTCTCCCCTTTTTATGTGGTTTCAGGTGTGATTTTTGTATTGCTCACACATGTTACTTGCCACATGTGACTTTGAATGAGCATCATATGCTTGAAATAAAGCTGTTTACCCACAAATATGAAAAGGTGCCAACAATTTTCTTTCACACGTTTCGAGGGGTTTGAGTGAAATTTTGTTCAATTTGACTTTTTTTCTCAGTTTTTTTGTGGTGTTCCAATACACATAAAGGAAATAAACTTGTACCGTGTTTTTTGGATTATAAGATATGTAGCATCCAAGTGTCCGGATGCCACTATGTCATTATCTCCTCTGGGGGGTAGTGTCATACCTGAAAGCAACAGAGGGACTTCACACCAGGCAAAACCCAAAGCACACACCATCTTTCTGCCTCCAGGCCTGAAGGGGGATTTGGGTCTAAACTCAGGTTCAGGTTGAGCTCCCCTATAAATTCTGGTCTGGGGCAGAGTTAGTCAGTTCGGTACGGAGCAGTACTGAGCATCCTGGGGACTGGAGCAGTGCTAAGCTCATCCCAGGAGAGCCAGACTTAGCTTGAGTGACCCATAGGCAAGCGTCTGAGGAAGGAGAGGAGAGCCTGGAGAGCAGAGCAGTGTCGAGCTCACCCCAGAGGAGTCAGCACCAGGAAAATGGACACCGGAGTCCGAGGCTGTGCACCGCCTAACGACCTGGCAGCCAATACCGGAGGGTGGGGGATTCCAAGTCCCCCATCCACACCAAAGTGCCCGGAGGCACAGCAGCATTGAGAGCCCAGGAGTAGTCGCCGTGAAGCGGGGCTGGAGAAGGACTTGAGCTGCCTGCTATACGGCACACTGCAGGAGAGAGAAGTAGAGAGAGGGCTGCAGCTAAGCTTAAGCAGCCGCAGGGACCTATCAATAAAGAGCAGCAGGGAGGCCTCAGAGCTTGCCGGGTGAGGAGATCCCCGAGTTGCTGGAGGTCACCGGATTCCATTAATACCATCTGTCCCTATGTCGGTATCACCAGTAAAGGGCTTGAGGAACCAACAAACTGTGAGTTTGTCAGTTACTTTATGTCCTCCATCCTGCACCCTACACCCATTCAACATCCACTGCCCTGGGGATCCGCTCCACCCGTGGGGAGCCACTACATCCCAGCTGCCTATCCATCATCCCCAGAAGTTCTACAGCAGCGGTGGCCACTTATAGCCACAAACCACGGGTGTCGTCACAAATAATTTTCCCTATACTAGCCAAGAACTCCTTTTACACTGAACCCAGGGTCAAGGAAGCCGGGTCTCGACCCCTGTGACTCCCTAGAAACACTATTGCCCAGTTCCGAGTACCCCACGGCCCTGGGGCACATCAAAACACACTTTTTTTCCACAAATTTTGGGAGAAAGTGGGGTGTTTGTCTTATAATCTGAATCTACATGTACAGTAGGGGGGAAGGCACTTTGGAGCAGTGTCTGGGCGCTGGAGCAGGCTGCAGAGGTAGTGGGAGGTCACCTGCTCCCACTCATTAGTCTCATGTAATATGCACTGCACCTGCTGTCCATCACCTCAGTGCTGAAGTCGCACCGAGATGTGGACAGGGGAGCTGCACATATTACATGTAGCTGCACTCACCCCCCCATTCTGGATTTGCCCCCTATCACTCTATATCCCTCCCTGCTGGCGGGCGCATAGTAAAATAACAAATACTTTTAACTCACCCTCTGCTGCTGGCTCCATCACTCCCAGCTCCTCGGTGTCTCTTCCTGACTGTGTTTGTGCGGGCATCCAATCATGTGATCAGCACAGCAATAACATCACTGTGCACTCCCGTAACATGATCTGATTGGCCACAGACACAGGAAGAGACACCGAGGAGCTGGGAGCGACAGAGTCAGTGGCAGGGTGAGTTAAAAGCATTTGTTATTTTACTATGTGCCTGCCAACAGGGAGTCATATCCAGGATGGGGTGGACATATATTCCAACACAGGGGGGCTATATGTGCCAGCACAGGGGTTGTGCCAGCACAGGGGGGCTATATTTGTCTGCACAGGGGAGCTATATGTGACAGCACAGGGAGGCTATATGTGCCAGCACAGGGGGGCTATATATGCCTGCACAGGGGAGCTCTATATGCCAGCACAGGGGGGATATATGTGCCAGCACAGGGGGACTATATGTGCCAGCTCAGGGGAGCTGTATGCATCAGAACAGGGGGGCTGTATGTGTCAGCACAGGGGAGCTTTATGTTCCAGCAGGGGGGCTATATGTGCCAGCACAGGGGGGGCATATGCACCAGCACAAGGGGGCTATATCCAGGATGGGGAACTATGTACTGGGATGGGGGTTATATATATACCAGGATGATTGACATATATATATGATTTGTAAGACATTGGCATTATAAGATGGACCCCATTTAACGTAAATAATTATTTTTTTTCTCTTTTCCTTCACCAAATTAGAGGTGTGTCTTATAATCAAGTGAGTCTTATAAAGGTAAAAATATGATATATGAAAAGAAATGTGTAATTGCAATAGTTTTCTTGTAGAAATACTTCATTTTCTAAAACAATTTTCAAGGGTGCCAACCAGGGGAGTAACTAAAACAGGTGCAAGGGTTGCAATTGCACCCGGGCCCTGAAGCCTAGGGGACCACAAAATACACTTTGGCCTATAGAAAGAGACTAATACTATTAAACATTTGAAATAATTGGGGACCCCGTTGGAGCTTTCTCATTGGGGCCCATGGCCTTCAAGTTACTCCACAGGTGCCAACACTTTTTTCCCTGAATGTATATATGTGGCACCCTGGTTGGGGCACCACAGAACTTTTAGTGCACAAATGGAATGTACACAGCAAGCAGAACTCACTAACACACCTTTTACACCCCCTTTTCACCCCAATCCTCTAGGGGCAGCCCCACTGGTTACCTTAAGCCAGTTCCCCCTATAAATACGGGTCCTGGAGAGAGAAATGGTGGAGTGTGCAGTCACTTTAGAACTGTGAACAGCTAAGAGAGCTGACCTGGTACTGGAGCCACACTAGGCCCATACCAGCACACCCGGAAAGTGAGGGACTCTCGCAATAAGAGTTTTAGGAACAGGAGACGAAGCCCTGACATGGACAGAGGAGTTATCACAACTAACAATCCGGTCACTGGGTCCGAGCTGCAGGAGCCACATCGCAGGCTGCATAGAAACCAGCACCCCGACAAGGGAGTCTAGCTCCCTGTACACCTGAAGCACCACCAGATGAGCGCCTGGGGAAGGGAAAAGTAGCTACGCCTAACCCCTTTATAGTGCCCTCAGTGCAACAAACTCAGGTGAAACACATCCCACCAGAACGTGCAACCCGGTCCGGCAGGATTCCATATCCACCAGACCTCACTAGAACTGTATATACAAGGAAGCCTACACCACTGCTTGCTGTGGAACCTCCAGGAGTGCCAACTTCATCACCCGGTCGAGTGTACCTGTTGTCACCAGTAAAGGTACTAAAAGACTCTATGTGTCCGTGCATCATTCCTGGACTAACACGCAGCAACTACCGAGCTGCCGTATTCCATCGAGTGCAGCTCCTGGCCCCGGGGACTCCTGCTTATCCTGTGGGGAGCATTCCATCTAGCTGCCGCACATCCCCCGGAGGCCCAAGCAGCGCCGGTGCATTCACCGGACTCCCACAGGTGGCATCACGACAACCAAGAATAATCCCTATCCTCAAATCCCCTTTGATCTGACCATCGGGCCCCACAGCCTCAGGCGCGGAACCGAGAAGAGGGAATCATCACCTGGGACGTGAGAATCCGGCAACGGTGAGTCATATATACACAGTACTCTATATAATGATGAATGCATTTAGTGCAATAATACTACGCAACGAAAGGCTCCTAAATATTTAAAAGAATATAAATTGAAGTTTTGCCCTATCTATTATTGTGCACTTCTATTCTTTATTCATTCTAAATAAAGTATCATTGGGAACTATGACCTTAACCAAATATTATTCTAAAATATAGTATTGTATTGAAGGCACTGTTCATTTGTGGTTGTTTACAGTTATATTTTTTTATCGATGAATCTAAATTAGGAATTTCCCCAATATTTTGATATTTGACTATTTTTCCTGTAATGTCTTTTCAATTCGTAATACCTATATCATTCCATTAGAAAATATAACGTCCCAATCCCATCTGAACTAACTAGTGAACAACCAATAAGACATGCAGTAACATAGTAACATAGTAACATAGTTTTTAAGGTTGAAGGAAGACTTTAAGTCCATCTAGTTCAACCCATAGCCTAACATGTTGATCCAGAGGAAGGCAAAAAAACCCCATGTGGCAACACTAAGCTCCACATTGGGGGAAAAAATTCCTTCCTGACTCCAGATACGGCAATCAGACTAATTCCCTGGATCAACGCCCTATCAAAGAATCTAGTATATATAACCGGTAATATTATAGTTTTCAAGAAAGGCATCCAGGCCCTTCTTAAATGTTAGTAGTGACTCACTCATTACAACATCATGTGGCAGAGAGTTCCATAGTCTCACTGCTCTTACAGTAAAGAATCCACGTCTGTGATTATGATTAAACCTTCTTCCCTCCAGACGTAGAGGATGCCCCCTTGTCCCAGTCTCAGGCCTAAGAGTAAAGAGATCATTAGAAAGGTCTCTGTACTGCCCCCTCATATATTTGTACATTATTATAAGATCACCCTAAGCCTTCGTTTTTCCAAGCTAAATAACCCCAAGTTTAATAACCTGTCTTGGTATTGCAGACCCCTTAGTCCTCTAATAACTTTTGTCGCTCTTCTCTGGACCCGCTCTAGTTCAGCTATGTCTTTCTTATACACCGGAGACCAGAATTGTACACAGTATTCTAAGTGTGGTCGCACTAGTGACTTGTATAGAGGTAAAATTATGTTCTCCTCATGAGCATCTATGCCTCTTTTAATACATCCCATTATTTTATTTGCCTTTACAGCAGCTGCCTGACACTGGCCACTAAATGTGAGTTTGTCATCTACCCATACACCCAGGTCTTTTTCAGTGGTAGTTTTGCCCAGTGTTTTATAATTAAGCACATAATTATACCCTTTGTTTCCTCTGCCCAAGTGCATGACTTTACATTTATCCCCATTAAAGCGCATTTGCCATTTAGCAGCCCAAGCTTCTAGTTTACATAAATCCTCCTGTAATATAAAATTGTCCTCCTCTGTATTGATTACCCTGCAGAGTTTAGTGTCATCTGCAAATATTGAGATTCTACTCTGTATGCCCCCTACAAGGTCATTAATAAATATATTAAATAGGAGCGGGCCCAACACTGACCCCTGTGGTACCCCACTGTTAACTGTGACCCATTCTGAGTGTGTTCCATTAATAACCACCCTTTGTTTCCTATCACTAAGCCAGTTCTTAACCCACTTACACATATTTTCCCCTATCCCCATTGCCCTCATTTTATGTATCAACCTTTTGTGTGGCACCGTATCAAAAGCTTTTGAAAAGTCCATATACACCACATCCACTGCATTTCCTTGGTCCAGTCCAGAACTTACTTCTTCATAGAAGCTTATTAGATTAGTTTGACAGGAACGGTCCCTCGTAAAACCATGTTGATAATGGGTCATGAGGTTATTTTTGTTCAGATACTCCAGTATAGCATCTCTTAGAAAACCCTCTAGGATTTTACCCACAGTAGAGGTTAAGCTTACTGGCCTATAATTTCCAAGTTCAGTTTTTGTCCCCTTTTTGAATATTGGCACCACATTTGCTATACGCCAGTCCTGTGGTACAGACCCTGATATTATGGAATCTTTAAATATTAAAAATAATGGTCTATCTATGACAGTACTTAATTCCTGCAGCACTCTGGGGTGTATCCCATCTGGGCCCGGGGATTTGTCAATTTTAGTGATTTTTAGACGATACCGTACTTCCTCTTGGGTTAAGCAGGTGACGTTTAATTGAGAATTTTTGTTATCACTGATCATATTGTCTGTCATGGGATTTTCTTGTGTAAATACTGTTGAAAAAAAGTCATTTAGCATATTTGCTTTTTCCTCATCCTCATCCACCATTTCACCCAGACTATTTTTAAAGGGGCCAACACCATCATTTTTTAGTTTCTTACTATTTATGTAGTTAAAAAATATTTTGGGATTCTTTTTACTTTCTCTGGCAATGAGTCTCTCTGTCTCAATCTTTGCTGCCTTGATTTGCTTTTTACAAATGTTATTTAATTTTCTGTATTTATTTAATGCTTCATCACTACCTACTTGCTTTAATTCCCTAAATGCTTTCTTTTTGTCACATATTGCACTTCTTACCGCTTTATTTAGCCATAGTGGTTTCCTCCTATTTCTAGCATGCTTATTCCCATAGGGTATATATTGTGCACAGGTCCTATTCAGGATGCTAATAAACATCTCCCATTTGTGTTGTGTACTTTTATGTCTCAGGACATCGTCCCAGTTTATTGCACTAAGATCATCTCTCAACCGTTGGAAATTTGCCTTCCTGAAGTTTAGTGTCCTTGTGGCCCCTCTACTACACGTCTTAGTAAAGGATACTTGAAAGCTTATTAAGTTATGATCACTATTACCCAAGTGACCTCCAACCCGTATATTTGATATGCGGTCTGGCCTGTTGGTTAATATTAGGTCCAGCAGTGCCCCCCTTCTTGTTGGGTCCTGAACCAGTTGTGAAAGGTAATTGTCTCTTATAGTTTTCAAAAACTTATTACCTTTGCTAGAACTGCAGGTTTCTGATCCCCAATGTATTTCAGGGTAGTTGAAGTCCCCCATAATAATGACTTCTCCCTGAGTCGCTGCTTCATCTATTTGCTTTATGAGGATATTCTCCTCCACTTCCATTATTGTTGGGGACTTATAACAAACCCCTATCAGGAATTTATTATTTTTTCCCCCTCCCCTTATCTCCACCCACAGAGACTCTACATTTCCATTAGATTCACCTATATTATCACGCAGGATGGGTTTTAAGGATGATTTTACGTATAAACATACACCTCCTCCTCGCCTATTTGTACGGTCATTTCTGAACAGACAATAGCCCTGTAAATTAACAGCCCAGTCATGACTCTCATCCAGCCAAGTCTCTGAAATCCCCACCATGTCATAATTATTTTCCAACAAAATCAATTCTAATTCCTCCATTTTGTTGGTGAGGCTTCTGGCATTAGTGAACATGCACTTTATGCATCTCTCTTTACCTCTATTCCTTCCTACTAGATTGACTGTTCTAACCCCACCCCCCATGCCACCCCCAATTTTATTACTTGTGCCCAGGTTACTGTTTACACTATCTTCCCCTCCTATACAATGAATACCCTCCCCCCCAATCCCTAGTTTAAACACTCCTCCAACCTTCTAGCCATTTTCTCCCCAGCACAGCTAGATATTGACAAGACAGATGATATTCCATCACAGGTCTGATGTGGACCACTGCCAGCCTTAGATGGCAGCAAATTTATTTAAAAGACTAAGAAAGAAAATGTGTAACAGTCAAAAAAATCTAGCGTTTAGATGTCATTATTGATAAATCACATTATTATATTTTGAGAGGAAGTACATTTGAAAGTCATCATTACACTTGAAAGTCTAATTTTATGTCCCTTTTATTACTGTCTAAGCATATTGAAAGGGGTCAATAGCTTGATATAAATGGGCTAAATTAAGAGTGCATGTAATTCTTTGAGTTTATAGTACAGTCTCCATTAAAATTGATTTGCATATCCTAATCTCAGTGATCATTGCTGCACAAAGAGGGGGCTGGCGGTGTAAAAATGAGCAGCTCTGCCAAAATTTTAAATCGGACCCCTGCTTTACTTCTGCAAGGAACATGATGTTTTTCAGACCGGAGACACACTATCCTAGATACATGCGAGGTACTCGCATGACTAACCAGAACACCTGCCGTCTCTCTGGATGGGAGCGCGTCAGCTGTGTGTCTTTCTATGCAGCTGATGCGCTCTCGCCCAGAAAGGCAGGGGCCATTCCAGGTGAGTCATGCGAGACTCATGCGAGTATCTCGCTTGCATCTCACATAGTGTGTCTCTGCTTTTACTCTGCTATCATCTCTGTGCGCCAGAGCTCCAGTGTTGAGTAGATCTCAGACATTACAACAAATATCACAAGCCTAAATTCACATGTCCAGTAATCATCCATTAAATCGGATCCAACAAACACAACTTTTTCCGTCCATTTTGAAAAAAAAAAATATTTCTTTTTTTTTTAACATGTGAGTCTTTGGAAAATGGATCCATTAACTGATTGCTATTTATCTGCCCCTTGAAACTGATCCAGCCAAGCATAAAAAGAACCTTTACAAATGAAATCAAAACAGATGGCTATATAGCAGTCAGTTAATGCATCCATTTCCTATAGACTGCCATGTTAAAAAAACGGATCCTGCAGAAATCAATATTTTTGCACATTTGTGTGCCACTAGATTGTTGCTGCATCCATTCTAATGGATGATTACCAGACAACTAAACTTAACCACATCAGAACGTCAGTCATGTAAAGCACTGACTAAGCCTCGGAAAATGAATATCATGACGTGGAGGAAAAGGAAGGTGCACTGAATTTTTTTTACATTTTTTTATCCTTTTC
Organism: Allobates femoralis; assembly: GCA_033576535.1. Lineage (NCBI taxonomy): Eukaryota > Metazoa > Chordata > Amphibia > Anura > Aromobatidae > Allobates > Allobates femoralis. The sequence goes on from JARQOC010000006.1 coordinate 105,373,620, forward strand.
CTGAACCTCCTTAAATTGGCAAAATGGTGGTCTACCAATTAAAATTCACACACACGGTGAATCCCCAAAAATGGTGCATTCAAACTGATTTGTTCATTTCTAAAATGCACACATTGGCTAGGGTCAGACTTGGGCTTGGACCCACGTTTCCAGGCAGCGCTAAAATCTTATCAATTTCTGCTGATGCGGACACCGTTAACGGCAAGTGCTGCCTGGTAATGATGCCCCATAGAAATCTGTTGTTTACTTTAGTTGCTGCTGCACATGGAGCTCCAGGATGGGCACTTTAGCTGAGCGCACAGGAAATGCTGCCTGCAGTGTTTTCCTGTGTGCTGTTGAAAAGTGCCCATCCTGGAGCTCCGTGTGCGGCTTCAACTAAGGTAAACTACGGGTTTCTACGGGGCCCCGTTTCCAGGCATCACTTGCTGTTAACGGTGTCCACATCGGCAGAAATTGATAAGATTTTAGTGCTGCCTGGAAATGTAGGTCCCAGCCCAAGTGTGACCCCAGCCATTCGTATGTTTACAACTAGGGTGATCAATATCTACATTTTTGGGGCCTCAGGATATGTTTTTAGCTTTATAATATTCAGTTTCTAAATTAAATACCACCCAGAAAAGTGCTTGTACACATACTCCCCAAGAATGTTTGCTGCCCTCATTGTCTTTGTTAAATAGTGCAGGCAACATTATCATCAGTCACAGTTGCCTACCACCTACCTACCATAGTATAATAATGTTTATTCACTTATATAGAACTATTAATTCCACATCACTTTACATACAATCAGCTACACTGTTCCTATTGCAGCTCACAATCCAAATGCTCTATCAGTATGTCTTTTGGAGTGTGGGAGGAAACTGTAGAAGCCAGAGGAAACCCAACAAACATGGGGAGAGCATACCAACTCCTTGCAGATGTTGTCCTTGGTGGGATTTGAACCCAGAACCCAGTGCTAACCACAGAACCACCATGATGCCCATATGGAAGTGATGTATTCATTGAGATTGCTAGTCAAAGGAAAATTGTCCTGAATTCAAAAAACAAATGTATTTAGAACAAAGCATATAAAGTAGTCAATCATTTTCTTAAATCAAGCAATGGGCAATTTATCTTCTTTGATTTTCTTGTAACAACTGAATAGATGTTTACTTTTTTCTCAACTATGAAGATACCATTATTATGCTGAAAACTTTTCATGTTGTTACACTAAGGCTGGTTTCACACTACGATTTTATCAGTTCCGATGCTGTCCGATAAAAATCGGACAGCATCGGACCGATTTTGGGCCCCATGCAGCCCTATGGGCATCGGACCGAATCGGATGTGCACTAAATGCCATCCGATTTGGTCCGATCCGATTCTGTCCGATTTTATTCTCGGTGCTAAAATCGGCGCCTGCACCGATTTTAGCACCGAAAATAAAATCGGACAAACTCGGATCGGACCAAATCGGATGGCATTTAGTGCACATCCGATCTGACCCGATCAATTTGACATGGGGCCCTATGGAGCAGGGTCCGAGGAAACATCTGATGTCTCCTCGGACCGCTTTTAGTGTACTGAACATGCTCAGTACACTAAAATCGCTCCAAAAGTGAATGAATGGGTTAATTAAAAAAAAAAAATCTATGCTCACCTGTCCACGAGGCCCCCGACCTCTCCCGGCGTCTCCGGTGTCTCCAGGTATCTTGCCGTCTGTGCTGACAAGACCTGCCGTGATGTCACAATCACATGACTGCCAGGAACCAATAGCCGGCAGTCATGTGATTGTGACATCACGAGAGGTCCTGGCAGCACAGAAGACAGAACAGCAAGACACCGGGAGACGCGCGGGACCGTGCAGGAGTCGTGGACAGGTGAGAAAGGAGAGGAGGAGAGGGGAGGACAAGAGGAGAGGAGGAGGAGGACAAGAGGAGAGGAGGAGGACAAGAGGAGAGGAGGAGGACAAGAGGAGAGGAGGGGGACAAGAGGAGAGGAGGGGGACAAGAGGGGGAGCGCAATGGAGGACCACGGGAGAAGAGGGGAGGACTGGGGACCATATTGGAGCACCGGGGGAGAGACAGCTGATGACAGCTGACAGGAGGGAGGTGAGGGCAGGCATCAGATAAAATGTCGGAATCGGATGCCTATTTGGCATCCGATTCCAGGCATCAGAAGAATCCGATGCTGTCCGATTTATATCGGACAGCATAGGATTTTAAAAAATCGTAGTGTGAAAGTAGCCTTAGAGTGGAATTTTAAAGGATAAGGCAAGAGCTAGTGGAAATCATTTGACTTATCATTGTCTATTACCTGCCTTTAAAATATTATAATTTTCCTAATGGGTTATTAAGGTCATAGAAAGTATGGCATCTGATGGGAGGCTTCCCCTATGTTAAAGAAACTACAATTAAAGGAGGGAAGTGGCTTACAATCTCCTCACCTACTTCGCTCTCTCCATAAGGTTGAGAGCAAGTTCCCAGACCTTGTCTTAGCCCACTCACTCTGCCAGATCAGAATATCCCACACACTACACTGATGAGGGGCAGGTACCCCGAAACGCAGCGTCTGTAGTTTGGGGTTCTGATCTGGCACAAATCCCTTAGTTATATTAAAAGCTTGTAGGAAAGCGATTATGACTTTGAGGAAGCTGCTTAAATGTGGCACGGGAGTTTCTCAACTTCCTTAGTGAAGTGCAAATTTGCATATATGCATATATCTGAGAGGAGGGAAGTGGCTTACAATCTCCTCACCTACTTCGCTCTCTCCATAAGGTTGAGAGCAAGTTCCCAGACCTACAATTAAAGGGTCATTTATGAAGCTCTAAGAATGGAAATACGCCAAATAAAAGCTTTTGTTTTCGAGCGTTATCCCATTGAACAACTTGTTCAATGACTGTAATACAGTCTTGGTTCTGAAGTACTTTGTTTACAAGCTATATATGTTCTACTAATGTCACTTCTTAAAACTGATAATTCCCAATGGAATAACCTAGAAGAAAGAATGAGATGGACATACTCCTGTGTTTAATTTTTTATCGCAGAAATGGAACTGTATATATGCATATAGTAGAGCAACTCACTGTGTCAAAATACAGTACCAATCAATGATTTGGACACATGTGCAAGGGTTTTCTTTGTTTTTATTGGAATGTGAACATTGCAAATTCCGACAGATACAAACACATTTTGAAATAAGGAGAAGATAAATACATGTGAAATAATCCAGATAACCAATATGTGTTAAATCTTAGGTTCATCAAAGTAGCCCCTTTTACTCTGATGACAATTTTATAGCTCCGACAATACTTCAAGCAGCTTCAGCAGGTCTGCTTCACCAAGAGTTCGTTTGTGAAAATACTGGCCATCAGAAAGTGTTTATGACTTTCATATGGGTTTTGCAGAGGCAGTGTAGGAATACAGTTTAATACAGTGCCGAGCCATATTCTGCAACAGGTGTGAGCTAGAGTATGACAATAACCACTTAAGTAAAGAGAAATGACAATCCATCTTTACTTCAAGACATGAAATTAAGTTAATCTGGAATATTGCTAAAACCTACGGATGAGCGAGTACCTTAATATTCGTGCTCGCTATACTCGCAATGAGTAGGTACCGGTACTTGCTACTTGTTGCGAGTATAGCGAGTATGAATACTTTCGCAGTGTATCTATAGATACACTGTGAAAGTAGCCTAAAAGTGAGTAAAAGTTGTTCAAAAATAATAAACTTACTGTATATACTCACCTGTCTGATGCCTGCACCAGGACCGGCAGAGAAGACATCCGATCGCTGGACAAGGACCTTTCACTACCAGCCAATCAGATGGCCGGTAGTGATCTGGCCAATCAGATGGTGCAGATGGTGATTTTCTATTTAGCCATCCTAAATCAATACTTTGTGGGACCACCATTGACTGCAATTACTGTTGCAAGTCTTTGTGGGTATATGAAGTGTTTGGCCATTCTTCTTTGCAAAATATCTCTACCTCAATGAGATTGGATGTAGAGCATCTATGAACAGCAATTTCCAAGTCTTGTCAATAATTCTCATTGGGATTTAGGTCTGGACTGTGAGTCGTCCACACACATGAATATGCTTTGATCTAAACCATTTACTTGTAGCTCTGTCAGTATGTTTAGGATCGTTGTTCTGCTGGAAAGTGAACCTTCATTCCAGTCTCAAGTATTTTCAAGTCTCTATCAGGTTTTTCTCCTTGTCATGTATTTAGTTCCATCCATCTTCCCATCAAATCTGACCAGCTTCCCTTTCCCTGCTGAAGAAAAGCATCCGACAGCATCATGCTGCCACCACCATGTTTGACAGTGGGGATGGTGTTTTCAGTATAATTTACACTGTTACTTTTCTATCATACATAGCATTTTGCATTTAACCCAAAATGTTCTTCCTAATCTTATCTGACTAGAGCACCCTCTTTCACATGTTAATTGTGTCCTCTAGATGGATTTTTTCAATCTGCAAACTGGACTTTTTATGGCCTTTAAAAATGGCTTTCTTCTTGCCACTCTTCTATAAAGGCCAGATTTGTGGAGTGTTCGACTAATTGCTGTCCTGTGAACAGATTCTCCCACCTGAGCGGTGGAAATCTGCAGCTCTTCCAGAGTGACCATGGGCCTATTAGCTGCTTCTTTAATTAGTGATGTCCGTTTAACATGCATTTTTTTCTGAATAAGAAGAAGAAATAAGACATTGTTTTTTGCCTCAAACAAAGCGCATCATTTCCCCTGATCCCTGTTTCTCTTGCATTCTCAGATTGCCTAAAAATTACATACAGTCATATGAAAAAGTTTGGGCACCCCTCTTAATCTTACTTTTTTTTTTGTTAAAAATTAGTTTTTTTGCAACAGCTATTTCAGTGTGATATATGTAATAACTGATGGACACAGTAATATTTCAGGTTTGAAATGAGGTTTATTGTACTAACCAAAAATGTGAAATATGCATTATATCAAAATTTGACAGGTGCCAAAGTATGGGCACCCTTCTGATTTTCATAATTTGAATACTCTTTGTACTTCATAGACTGGTGTATCCAATGATGAGAAAAGCTATTTTAGGTGTCTACTTGCAAGTTGTTCTCCTAGTTGCATCTTCTCTAAGGAGTGGCATCATGGGCTCCTCAAAACAGCTCTCAAATGATCTAAAAAAAGATTGTTCAACATAGTTGTTCAGGGGAAGGATACAAAAAGTTGTCTCAGAGATTTAACCTGTCATTTTCCACTGTGAGGAACATAGTAATGAAATGGAAGACCACAGTGACAGTTCTTGTAAAGGCCAGAAGTGGAAGGCCAACAAAAATATCAGAAAGGCAGAGAACAATGGTGAGAACAGTCAAGAACAATCCACAGACCACCTCCAAAGACTGCAGCATCATCTTGCTGCAGATGGTGTCACTTTGCATCGGTCAACAATACAGAAGGAGAAGCTGTATGGGAGAGTGATGTGAAAGATGCCGTTTCTGCATGCACGTCACAAACAGAGTCGTCTGAGGTATGCAAAAGCACATTTGGACAAGCCAGTTTTATTTTGGAAGAAGGTGCTGTGGACTGATGAAACAAAGATTGAGTTGTTTGGCATACAACAAGGCGTTATGCATTGCGCCACAAAAACACAGCATTCCAAGAAAAACACTTGCTACCCAGTGTCAAATTTGCGGGAGGGTCCATCATGCTTTGGGGCTGTGTGGCCAATGACTGCACCGGGAATCTTGTTAAAGTTGAGGGTCGCATGGATTCCACTCAGTATGGCTGTGGTCACAGTACCATTTTTCACATGCATTTTTGGAGACCTGCGTTTTCAAAAACGCATGTAAAAAACGCACCCATAGGCCCCCATGTTAAAAAACGCATGCCCTAATAGCCAAAAAGCATGTGTGACTGTCCCATGCATTTTTCGAGCATATCCAAAAACGCATGCGTTTTTTAATAAGGGGCCTTATGGAAAACGCATGCAAAAACGCATGTACAATTAGTACCTTTTAGTGCCATTCAAAAACGCATTTGTTTCCCATAGGAGCCCATGTTAAAAAAACGCATGCGTTTGCGGAAACGCATGCGTTTTTTTTAACATGGGTTCCTATGGGAAACGCATGCGTTTTTGAATGGCACTAAAAGGTACTAATTGTACATGCGTTTTTGCATGCGTTTCCATAGGAACCCATGTTATAAAAACGCATGCGTTTTCTACAAAAACGCATGCGTTTTTCAAAACGCTCAAAAAAATACTACAAGCACTATTTTTATGTGCAGATTCAAAAACGCAGCCAAAAACGCAGGGAGCCATCAGAGACCTTAAAAAACTCATGCTGACATGAAAAACGCATGTAAAAAAGCATGCGTTTTTAAAAGGTACTAAAAAAACTGTGACCACAGCCTATCAGCAGATTCTTGAGAATAATGTTCAAGAATCTGTGTCAAAGTTGACGTTACGCCGGGGATGGATCTTTCAGCAAGACAATGATCCAAAATACCGCTCCAAATCTACTCAGGCATTCATGCAGAGGAACAATTACAATGTTCTGGAATGGCCATCCAGTCCCTATACCTGAATATCATTGAACATCTGTGGGATGTTTTGAAGCGGGCTGTCCATGCTCGGCGACCATCAAACTTAACTGAACTGGAATTGTTTTGTAAAGAGGAATGGTCAAAAATACCTTCATCCAGGATCCAGGAACTCATTAACAGCTACAGGAAGAGACTAGAGGCTGTTATTTTTGCAAAAGGAGGATCTACTAAATATTAATGTCACTTTTCTGTTGAGGTGCCCATACTTATGCACCTGTCAATTTTTAAAAAAATGCATATTTCCCATTTTCGGTTAGTACAATAAACCTCATTTCAATCCTGAAATATTACTGTGTCCATCAGTTATTACATATATCACACTGAAATAGCTGTTGCAAAAAAACAATTTTTTAACAAAAAAAAAATAGTAAGATTAAGAGGAGTGCCCAAACTTTTTCATATGACTGTATATCTTACATTGATTGCTGTTGGCTCTTATGTAACCAATGGCATATGTAACACATAATAATACATGCTTTTATAGTTACATAGTTAACACAGTTTAAAAAAGACAGATGTTTTTCAACTTTAACTGAGGTATAGGAACAAAGAAAAAGGGGATATTCACAACCTCAATACAGTTTGCCCCAATTCCTTCAATTCGCAATTGTTAAACCACTGGACCAAACAGAAAATAACTTTAGATATCTCAATAAGCATTTATGTCATTTTCTTCCAAAACAGCCTGCATGACTTCTAAAAAATGCTTTTAGTCTACAATCAGCTCTATAAATCATTTCATTTAATTAGTAAATGATTGTTCAGGCTTCTGTTATTGTCTAGCCTGAAGAGAGGTTGTCAAGATTGAGGTGTACTTACTATAAATACCGTAACTGGATCTTGGAATCATTCTCATGATTCTACACAATTACCTTGTTTGTACATTAGTCTTCTTGTTAATACATTAACGAATACAAATGTTCTTTTTTTTTACGACAACTGATCATGTCGGACCCATCACATAAAAATTCTCTTTTTAATTAAACAGTCTTTTCTCTTATACTATGCAGGGGATCTGGAAAGAAATCTCCATATGGAATGACTGTTCTCCAATCCCATATGTTTTGAAGCAAATATAAGATTTTTTTTTAATGTCCTGCAAAGGCAGACAAACACTACTCTGCAAAATCAGATGTTAAAAATGACTTGTCACCCAGTTAAAGATGGTCTGTTTTTGCTCTTAATTTTATTCCCACTGCTTCCCTGATTATTTGATTTTTGCTTTAGCTTGTCTTAAAATCCACCATCTCGTGGACCTTTTATTTGGTATAAATGTTTATGATTTTTACCAAAGGGGCGTTTCTTACAGGATTCTACATGGGTGTACCTTTAGGCTGCTTCAATTTATTACCTTGTGAACAATTCCTTCTTGGTAAAGAACATAAAAATCAGCACTAAATAAAAAGTCTCATGTTCACGAAATGTATTGCAGATTTTAAAATGATTAGAAATAGACTATTCAGGTGGGCAGCAGGAATAAATAAGAACAAAATTTGGCCAAACTTGACTTGGTGACTGATCTTCTTTAACCCTCCAAGACGTCCTTGCTCTAGGCACAAAGGAATCTATACTGCCTCATCTTTAATACTCTTACAACTTAAAGGGAACCAACCACCCCCAATGACCCCCCCAGACTATTAATATCGGTCCCTACACACAGCACATACATGTGCTGCAATGATTTTTGCTAAAAAAACTGTTTTGTAAAACTTAAGATAATGCTTTTGAAAGTTTAAACCGAAGGGACGGGTGGGCGTTACTTATCTGTGGCAAAAGCCGGGTTGCAGCTGCCACTCATCCTCCTGTGTCCCGCAGCAGCAGTTATGGCCAGCCCTTTTCAGCGTCACAGCCCGGTGCACGGGCTCGCATGCCCGTGCACACGTCATCATCTACAGCCGGGTTGCGAGCGCGCGCTCTGACTTCCATAGCTGAGCGCAGGAAGTCAGAGCGCGCGCTCGCAGCCCGGCTGTAGATGATGACGTGTGCACGGGCATGCGAGCCCGTGCACCGGGCTGTGACGCTGAAAAGGGCTGGCCATAACTGCTGCTGCGGGACACAGGAGGATGAGTGGCTGCTGCAACCCGGCTTTTGCCACAGATAAGTAACGCCCACCCGTCCCTTCGGTTTAAACTTTCAAAAGCATTATCTTAAGTTTTACAAAACAGTTTTTTTAGCAAAAATCATTGCAGCACATGTATGTGCTGTGTGTAGGGACCGATATTAATAGTCCGGGGGGGTCATTGGGGGTGGTTGGTTCCCTTTAATTATCTAGGCAAAGCCATACAACAGCACCTTTCCACATTGGAACATGTCAGGGACCTCAGCTGGTTTGAAAACCTTTGGATCCAACAAAAGATACCAAAAGGGCCACTTCAAAAGCTTGGAAATACATTTTCTATATAGATCTCCACACTGTTCCTTACTGAGGAAGATGATGGGGACAGAAACTCAATGGCACCCCTCCTTCCTTAGAAATCTAATACATAATGAAAGCCCCAAAAGCCACTTCTATTCGTATACAATTGCAAAAGAATTCATGTAAAATACTCTCATCATTGGTACCTGATCATGACTAAAAAGAAGCAAAAGTACTGTACCATTCATCCAGCAACATGGTGCAGGAGGCGCAATCACACCAAAGGCACCTTCCTTCATGAGTGGTAGGAATGTAACTCACAGTTAGACTTTTATCAGCAGACAATATACAGTAACACAATACTTTACTGCCTTCCCAAAGGCGGCCTTTTTCTATTACCCTTCAATATAATCTGAGACATTTTGAATTTCAAAAATAACTTTGCATCTGCACAAATTTTAATTCCACTGTTCTGGAAATCTACAGAAATCGCCTCAATCAACTACAGGATCTACAAAGTAGGTCCAACCACAGAACTAGAGGAATTGTCAAACTGAGAACTGAAATCAGAATAGACATATTAATGTAATAGAGGCCCTTAGCTCATCAACAAATCCCATACTTCAAGGTGCTGTTAAACAAACCTCTTTTTATTGCTTAAAACTAAGGATGCAGCATAGGATTGTCGGCAGCATACCGTAGCAATAGTATAAATCACAGCAGACTATTATTCGTATGTAAAGATAGGTGTTCATCAGACACAAATACAAGAATTGTAGCAACCTATGTGAGAGATAAATTGATTCATTGATTGTTTATAAAAAAGGAAAACACAGATACTTGGATAAACATGACAATGTGATCTTAAACAGCACCACATAAACAGACTACAAATTGTAGTCTAATGAGCCTCAGACCATAATGAACAATCAACCGTATAAGTCATGTGCATGCATTACCATGGGAGGCCAAGATCACAAATAAGATCAAATCTTGGGAATAGCAATCAGGAACAAATGGTCTTCCTCAATTTATAAGCAAGGTATCCTTAACAGTATCTACCTTAAAATACTATATGGTAGATCTTTCATGGTAATTTCCTATTTTATTTTTTTCATGCCACTATCTATTAAAATAAATCCTTAAAGTAAACCAACCACCAGGATTTAACCACCTGTAAATCAGTGCAGCAGGTGATTGATGTGTGCAGCATGACATCATTACTTGGGTTTTTCTTTATTCCTCCCCTGTGGGCTTTTCTTTCTGCTGTAAGCCAACCCCCCATATGAGTCTGGATGAGAGGTAGGGAGAGGGGATTCAGCTTACAGCAGAAAGACAAGCCCACAGGGGAGGAATAAAAGAAAACCCAAATAGTGATGTCATGCTGCACACATCAATCACCTGCTGCACTGATTTACAGGTTGTTAAATCCTGGTGGTTGGTTCTCTTTAAATCTAGGAAGGGTCACATCAACAAGTATCAAATTTAGATAAAATAGGACCCACCATTTGCAATAACTAAGAGACAGAGCTCAGAGCTCTCTGCACAATGACCTCTACATTGCTAACTGAGCATAGCTAGAAATCTCTCCTAGATTTTAATAATTTTCCAGTCTAATGTTCCTTTGACCGTGTGCTGCTGGAAAGCATATCTCTAAGTAATATTAACAGAAGCGCAAGTGAAATAGTTGCCTCTATAATCATTAAATTAAATCATCTTCAATCTGTAAAACATGCCATGAGACTACTGCTGATGAAAGTTATTGGCAGCAATGGTTGTGTGTTATAGATAAAATGTCACCCCTGCAGCCATGTAAACAAAATCAGGAAGAACATCAGTTAAGCATTGCTGGAGCGGCAGTGGTTTCTACTGGTAAATACCATATATACTCGTGTATAAGCCGAGTTTTTCAGCCCAAAATTTGGGCTGAAAAGTCCCCCCCTCGGCTTATACACGGGTCTATACGGTAGACCCGTGTGGTGGGGGCTGTGTGGTGGGGGCTGTGGAGGCTGGAGGAGGCGGGGGGGGCTGCTGTATGAGCGGCCCCGTCACGTGGGGCCGCTCATTATATATGCACTGCTTCCCCCTGTCAATCAGCGCAGGGGGAAGCAGTGCATATGGCCCCCCCAAAAGCTGGCACTGTCCCCCCTTGTAAGGGCCCCCCCCCGGTGCTTATACATTACCCTCCCGGTGTTCTGATCGGCGCCGCTCCTCGGTGCTGCGTCGCCGTCTTCATCCTCCCGTCCGCGCTCGCTGCATCCATCCGGGTTCTCCGGCGGTCGCAGCGATATGACGTCATCGCGCGACCGCCGGAGATCCTGGATGCAGCCAGCGCGGGAGGATGAAGACGGCGACGCAGCACCGAGGAGCGGCGCCGATCAGAACACCGGGATGGTAATGTATAAGTAGCGGGAGGGGGAGGCCTTACAAGGGGGGACAGTGCCAGCTTTTGGGGGCTGTTGGTACCCCCATGGGGCTGCTGGGTACCCCCTGGGGGCTGCTGGGTACCCCCAGGGGGCTGTTGGTACCCCCAGGGGGCTGTTGGTACCCCCTGGGGGCTGTTGGTACCCCCTGGGGGCTGTTGGTACCCCCAGGGGGCTGCTGGGTACCCCCTGGGGGCTGTTGGTCCCCCCTGGGGGCTGTTGGTACCCCCAGGGGGCTGCTGGGTACCCCCTGGGGGCTGTTGGTACCCCCAGGGGGCTGCTGGTACCCCCAGGGGGCTGCTGGGTACCCCCTGGGGGTTGTTGGTACCCCCAGGGGGCTGTTGGTACCCCCAGGGGGCTGCTGGGTACCCCTGGGGGCTGCTATATGTACCCCTGGGGGCCTGCTGTATACCACTGGGGCTGCTGTATACTACCACTGGGGCTGCTGGGGCTCCTATATACTACCACTGGGGCTGCTGGGGCTCCTGTATACTACCACTGGGGCTGCTGGGGCTCCTGTATACTACCACTGGGGCTGCTGGGGCTCCTGTATACTACCACTGGGGCTGCTGGGGCTCCTGTATACTACCACTGGGGCTGCTGGGGCTCCTGTATACTACCACTGGGGCTGCTGGGGAATCTGTATACTACCACTGGGGCTGCTGGGGAATCTGTATACTACCACTGGGGCTGCTGGGGCTCCTGTATACTACCACTGGGGCTGCTGGGGAATCTGTATACTACCACTGGGGCTGCTGGGGAATCTGTATACTACCACTGGGGCTGCTGTATACTACCACTGGGGGGCCTGTATACCACACTGCTGGGGGCTGTATAACTGTGCTGGGGTCCACCCTCGGCTTATACACGAGTCAATAGGTTTTTCCAGATTTTTGGGGCAAAAGTAGGGGGGTCGGCTTATACACGGGTCGGCTTATACACGAGTATATACGGTAATACTTGTTTGATGATTTTAAAGCATTACAAGCTTTTGGGGTAATTTAACCTGAAGATGAACAACATATTTTGGGTTTATTTTAGTTAGGGATAAGAGGAATAAATTTTGCTATGAATTTCCACAAAAATCAGTTTTTTTAAAACAAGTGAACTTTTGGTGAACTGACCTCCCTTCTTCTTGCCGGTTCTTTTCTTTTCTGGTGCTTCTGTTGACTGGGCCTCACATGGCAAAGCAAATAATTAATGTCAGTGACATATATCACATGACTAGGTACAACACATATAATTAATGTCAATGATATGATTCACTCCTAGTCAAGGGCCATTCTAGAAGGGAGAAGACCAAGAACAGGTCAGCAGATGAAGAGCTCATCAGAAAAATGAGTGGTGGCAGAGCCTGTGTGAAGAAAGCAGTAGAGAGGCAAGTGTGAGTTTATTGAAAGAGTTTAACCTCTATGCAGGAGATTAGTTTGCACCAAAAAAAGAAAAGCCAGTGAGTATAACCAGCAAAAAAGTAATTACAAGGCACTGTATATACTCGAATACAAGCCGACCCATGTATAAGCCGAGGCCCCTAATTTTACCATCAAAAACTGGGGAAACTGATTGATTTGAGTATAAGCCAGAAAATCTGACCCAATTTTACAAACTATTCCCCTCAATGAACTCATTTAGGGGTGCAGTGAGCATATTGACACATCACTAAATGTTATACCATGGGGCGGTGAAGAAAGAATATTTTTATTTTTTTATTTTTGCTAAAACATTGCTTTAGCTCCAAGATTTTAAGTTTTATAAGGGATAATTAGAAAATATTTACCATACTGTCTGTACTTTTTCTAGAGTCTCAAAGTATTTGTTCTTTGTCCAATGGAGAAAACTGTTTTTTAAAAAAATAACATTTATGGTTTCTTTGTTAGGTCCCTTTCACATCAGCGGTAATCGTTGATCGCGGCAGTTGCAGTGAAAAAACTGCAACTGCCGTGATTACCGCATAACGGCCACACTTGCGGTTCACTTGCGGCAAGCAACATGCAATGTCTATGGGGCTTGCGGCTGGTGCGGCTAGTGCGGTATAGTTGCGGTTTCGGCACTTGCGGCAGATGCAGCCGTGAAAAAACCACGGTCAGCCGCATTTTTTTTCGTGGCCGCATCTGCCGCAAGTGCCGAAACCGCACTTGCCGCACCTGCCGCACACTTACCACAAGCCCCATAGACATTGCATGGGGCTTGCCACAAGTGTGTCGCGATCGCGGCCGTTATGCGGTAATCGCGGCAGTTGCATTTTTTTCACCGCAGCTGCCGCGATCAGTGAAAAACGCTGATGTGAAAGGACCCTTATATGGATATTTCTTGGACATGCATTGTAACATTCTAGTTGGCCCCGGTTATCTCTTCGCATTAACATATATATGTCCTATTGACTGAACATCAGCACCTTTTTCACACAGTCTCAGAGTCTGCATATGACATATACTTTTTAGGTTTATCATTCCTATGCTTTCTACTTTCACTTTTAAGGCCCGCGGTATGCCGCGTTTTTTTCGTGGCCACACCAGCCGCAAGTGCCGAAAACCGCACTTGCCGCACCTGCCGCAAGCCCCATAGACATTGTATGGGGCTTGCCGCAAGTGAACCGCAAGTGCGGCCATTATGCGGTAATCGCGGCAGTTGCGGTTTTTTCACCGCAACTGCCGCGATCAGCGTAAAATGCTGATGTAAAAGCAGCCTTACTGAGTGACAAAGATGTAATAAACACTGCACTTTGAGACAAAGATAGAGCCATTTTTGATTCATATTTATCTCAGAGTGGCTTTGTGCACATGTACCAAATCTCTAAAATTTTAATCAAAGGATCACACACAAAGTCTTATGCATCACATGCTGAGTGGCAATGAGAAATCTAGCGCCTTGAACGCACTAATCCAGAGGAATGGTGATCCATCCATTTTGCCATTTCTAGACAGAAAGACACATTAAGCTGCAGCAAAAGGTAAGAAGTTTATTCTTACAATATCAGAGCTTATCTTATATTCGGTCTGCGTTGGGTAAGTGAGCCCCAGGTCAATCATTCTGAACATAGTGGGTCCATTATTAATAGACAATGAACCCTGCAGACCTTGAGTGTTGTGTTAAATTTCTATGTTGAAGTTGTATGTTCTGTAGAAGTGTGGATTTGGCATTTTACTGGTTGTGGATCCGTTGGGCTGGATTGTAAAATAAGTGGATTGTACAAATTTTGATCATTGATTATAGCAGCCTCCTATAATACAAAGAAAACTCATATGGTTTCGACCCTTAGATGTAGGGATTTTAATTTGATTGTATAGTCAGGGAAGGAGAGACAGAGAGCAGACCACAGAGTAAGATAGCAGTCCCTGCTGATCTTTTTCTCTAGTCATATGTATCTGTTGAAATAGACAGAAGATGGGTGATTTTTACACTAAGTAGCAGACCATAGTTAAAGGTAACAGTCCCTGCTGGTTCATTCTCTCTAGTCATATGCACAGACGATGGGTGATATTGACTGACCAAGGTAGAACTGCTGTCTGCTGTGGTGAAAACAAAGCTAGGAAAGGAATATTTTCAGAAAATGCATAGATTTTTCTTTCCTAGCAGGTATGAGACAATGAGGGTTTTAAAAAAGTGTATTGAAGGACAAGAAGGGTTTCTTGACAGATACTACCTTACTAGACCAAGCTGAGAAGTGGTAGAAAACCTCTAAATGTGTAACTATAAGCATTCTATAAAAATGAGACAAATGCGCAATAGCGTCTTATCTCTATTATATATAGGTATATGTATGGCGACAAGGGCCTGCTCACCTGATCTGGTTGTGTAACCCACAACCAGTATGAACGCTTAGTCAGTAGCTGCTGCTGGATCCATACATCCACGGGTCACCGCGGTCAGAAATCAGCATATAAGGACGAAGGTCCCTGAGGAAGGAGCTGGGAAATAGCTCCGAAATGCATCGGATTAAAGAACTACTTCAACCACATGATCCATTGTCCTGGTCTTCCTTTGGTAGCAGCGCGGATCGTACGATACTTCGCCCTTATATGCTAACTATAAGCATTGACTTCCCAGCTGCTCCCAATTTGATTCCACTCCCTTACAAGGACGCTGAAGGGTGGACATGCTGTGTATGCAGAAATCAGAACCCATGTTGGGAGAAGTGTATGTGCCCCTGTCAGCCTATAGAAAATGATATATATAATTCTCACCCAGGATAATCTCCATTGTTATCATCCCATAACTCATTTGTATATTATAAATCCCCAGAGATTAGTCAAGATGGTGCAGCACCCCTGACCAATGCTCCATGTGCGGTGCCCCCACCCATCTCAACCATGTCCCTAATGAACACAATGCCTGCACTGGATGGGACCAATACCCTTAAGGGCCAGCCCTTCCTTCCAACTCCTCCTCTGAAACAAGATAATTGGATGCAGCAGGTATGCTCCGGTCTTTTGCTGCCATCCATGACTAGGATAATTAGTCAGAGTGGGCAGATCACCTCTAACCCGATGCTCGCCTGCAGCACTCACCCAGACTGTTACCACCATAACACACATGCCAGTCTAGAGGATCTAATAATAAAGAGCCCCAGAATAGTGTGTGGCATCCCTGGAATCAAAGTGAAATGCTAGCCATGATGAGTAGACTGGCATACCCTGAATTGTTTCCCATGCCATTTGTTAGAGAGGTAGAGAAAATTAGAAAAAACCCTTCTCTGTTGTTGGTGGGATTTGCATGATCTGGTGTCACCAAAGAAAGGGAATTTTTTTTAACCCCTTATTGGCAGGGGCAATAGAGTCCCACCCCAGAATTAAACTTCACTGGATTCAGGAAAGCAGTGTTCCTGAAACTTATTCAGTGGGGGCAGGCTAGGTTTGCTTTCCAGTCAGCTACCCTTCATGATATTCAACAGGATGCTACAGAGGCAGTAGAAAAGTACTATAACCAACCTTGGCAGGACTTAGAATATGAGAACACATCCGAGGTGCACGCCTCTCTTCCTCAGAGACTGTCAATTTCCCTATACAGTGCAATACTAAAATTGAAGTATCATGTCCCCTAGGGAAACTATAAAAATAATTTTAAAAAATATATAAAAGAAAAAAAAATTAAAGCTTGCTTCCAATCTAAAAAAAATGATATATTTAATTAAATAAATAAATAAACAAATAAGGAATATTTGGAATCAACACTTCCATAAAATTACAATATATCCAAAAATTAATTAAATGAAATTAAATTAATTACCGTAAATAAATTTCAAATTGTCATTTTTACTTAACCACACTTATCCAAAGCAATCAACAATTTATATAAAACCACATCAGTTTTTTTTAAGGCTACTAAAATATTACAAAAACACACTATTGGTTTAGTATAGCTCTAATCACCTTAGCATAAAACATTTTGCTGCTAGATTATTTTTTACTGTAGAAAAAAACTAAAAAAAAACCAATGGTGGAAATTGCCTTACTTTTCTTTATTTTTTTTCAATTTTCCACCACATTATATGGTAATTAAGGATGGGTGAACCCAAACTGCAAAGTTCGAGGTCTGTACCGAACACCTAGTGTGTGTGCATAGATACCAAACATGAGTTTCAGGATTACGTTAGAGGGAGGTTTTTATTTTTCTACTAAAGATGGAGTTCCTAAATGAGTTTGGTGTTTTATTTGTAATAAAAATAATTTTCTCTGTGCTGCTTTTTTATGTTTACTAGAAATGTATAATGGCTGGGTCAAATTTGACCTGACATCATTAATTTCAGGCTTAGTACCAGCTGACAATAAAAAGTCACTATTAACCCCATTTTTACTCAGCGTGCCACCCCCACCAGGGCTGCTGGAAGAGCCAGGTAAAGCACCTGGAAGTAGCGCAATGATGAATGCGCCATTTCCATGGGTGGTGGCGGGCTGCAGTTTTCAGCCTGGGAGGCCCAGAACACTTGGACCTTACCATGCTGAGAATCCCAGTCCCCAGCTGCCTGGTTTTACATTGGCGGGTGATCAAAATATGGTGGGAGCCCACACATTTTTTTTTAATTATTTATTTAAATAATTAAAAGAATATATGTGCTTCCCTGTATTTTGATTGTCAGCCAAGATAAAGCCAGGCAGCTGGGGGTGGCAGCTCATAGCTGTCCACTTTATCTTCTTTGAGAATCAAAAATACGACGGAGCACTGCATCATTTTTTTAATTATTTATTTATTTTTATACTATTATATTTACTGTATGTGTGACGGACCCAATAGCCAATCACAGACACTGTTACAAAGAATGGGCATCTGTGATTGGCTGCTGGAGTAGGCTGAAACCAACCCATACATTCTGCCATACTAGAATGTATGGGCTAATTGCAAATGAGTCAAACAATCACAGACGCCCATTCTATGTGACAGCGTCTGTGATTGGCTGTTGGAGCCAGTGCAGTGAATATACCTAGAAGTTAATAAGCGACCCAGAAGTAGATGCGGTGGGATGGCAAGACGCGGGACAGCGGGACCCGGTAAGTATAAGGATGATGTTTATTAAGTATGTGCTTTCTTTTACAGCCCTTCCACCACAACCCATAACTTTAAAGTCCAAGCTCAGGGTTCAGACTCAAGTTCGATTCACGTTCAGCCCCGAACTTGGACTTTAAAAAAAAGTCTGGATGAGTCCGCTGATCCCGAGCATCGGCAGGTTCACCCATCACTAATGGTAATCATATTGATGTCATTCAAAACTTCAGATTGTCCATCATAAAGTAAGGTGTTATATACTTTGTTTTTGTAAAGGAAAAAATATGAAAGCCTAAAAATGAAAATTTTCTCAGGCATGAGGGGATTAAATCTTCTTCCAACACTTCTTTGCCTTTTGGAATTGGAGCACTGAATGTGGTCCTCCAGGATGCTGAAATCCAGGTGTGTTTGACAAAAAATGATGAAATGCGCACACAATGAGAAAACAGATTGTGCAGATAAAAAGCAGCTGCTGCATCAAAAATAGGGCAGGGAAAAATTACTATATGAAGCAAGTTGAAAAAAAAATCTATATACATATATATTCATATTATATATATATATAATTCTTATGAAATCAGCCTTTAATACAGACTTTTCGTCTCCCAGGGAAAGTGGTGGCAGCTGCCAACTGAGAATTATGGCGGAGATGCTGCACATACAAAGCTGTCCAGGTGATTTATATAAAATACTGACTAAGCAGAATATTTCAAATAAAGCAATTACATTATTTTTAACTTTCTTTGTACTGTGAATTGTTGCCATGGAAAACTTCCACAAAGGATTTTATCTACTATAAATCATAGAGAAGCAGAGATAAACAATCTATTAAATACTGTACATGCGGGGGTCATCTATAATGAAGTTTGTTCTTCATTCCATATGTGTCCATTATTATTTAGATAAGAGTGCATGATGTGTACAGAGATGTCTAAAATTACATGACAGCTATTAGTAATACATTGTTGTTAAGCTTCCATAAAGGAAAATATGAAAAATGTTAGAAGCAATATTTATATAGAAATGTTCCCTGTAAACCTCTGTAGGTATTGAGCTGTCAAATTAAAGGGGTTTTCCAGGCACATAGATTACTAAAGAATTGTAAAGCATATTAGAAATGAAATACATTCCCAATTTACTTGCTGTTTATATCTTGCTTTGTTCCAGAGCTCTCCCATGTGGTGGTGTGAGCTCCAGCTCTTTACTACTAGGTACGGTCCATTCAAAGCACAGAGTAGAGAGATTATTTATCTGTGCTTTGAATGACTTATTAGAAGGTTTTGACCTGTGTGGTCTGAACGGTGATATCATGGAGTTTGTGGCCAGTGATATTCAATGAGTTGAGATTGACTGGGAATGTATAGAAGGAGAGAGAGCAGACGCCACAGAGATTCTGCACACTTTACAAGATAAGGAATATTATCAACCTTGACCAGAGGGCAATTCCCTGGTGGTTCCAGAGTGCTAGATTACATTGGAATAGATTACTATAATGTATGTCTCAGAGTAGCACAAACCAGATGAAGTGGGATGATTTATGATCTAGTGCTGACACAGGCGAGCACCCCCATTGAATGACTGTCTGCTGCTACATTGGTACAAGGTGTCCAGTGCCCCGATTCATTCTTTGTGAAGTTTAAGATTTAGGAAAAAATTGTGTGGGCAAGAATTTATCCAACTTGAGACTGTGTATCGGGTCATTCCATGTCAAGCGAACACATGATTTTTACCTCTATATTTTTAATTCTTTTCAGATTTTATTATTTGGTAATAGTGTGTCAGAGAATGCAAAATGTGAAGAAAAAAATGATATATTTTTTTTAATTGATTTTCAAAGTTCGGAAAAAGTGCAAATTTCGGTGTTGCCTGCCTTTACATTTCTCCTAATAACTCAGGTTAGAAATAAGATAGAGAAACAAAAGAAAGACCATTCTACTTAGAACTGTACAGGCTTTCATCAGATATGTCACAAGAGGATCTTTGTTAATATGTTACTCATGCGAACACAAATGAAAAATTTTAAAACGGATTTCCCAAAAAATGTTTCATTTTAAAATTCCCAAAAACACACATGTGTCTGCTATGATCCTAGCCACATCTATACCAAAATTCAAGTTGGGATCGCGATGGGATCATATTTAAAAACATAACTATTACAATGTCAATTTGAAAATCTTGAATTTAGATCTGTTCAGCCTATAGTCTAAAAGTGTGGGGTCTATATTTACCAAATAATCCATGATTTTTAGATGTTACTGTATTATTTTATTATGTTACATCTTATAAGCAGGAGAGGACAGAGGAGGAAGCTTTGTTAGGGCTCAACCTGAGAATCAACAGGGGTAGACAGTGAATGCAGAGCAGATGACAGGCCAGCAGCTCTGTCAATCATGTTAAGTATCTGCCCACCGCAGAGTCAGGAAGTAAGACAGAGCTTCAGAGCTTGCATTTCCTGACATACCTGGACATGTTCACTCTTGAACAAACAGTAGTCTCTACACAAGCATCAAGGGAGTCGGTGTGCTACAATATTGGTGAGTGTGTTTAAAGTTTGAGTAAATTTATATTAATAGTTTACTGCTTGTCTTGTTAAGCGCTAATAACACACACCGCTCTATTCTGGGTGATCATCATTCAGAAAAATGCCACCCATTGATTTAAATGGGGTTAAACACATGCAGTGTTTTTTTAAACACTCAGATGGTACCTTTACATGCCGCTATTGGATGGTGGCAACAACCGGCTACTTCACGTGCACGAGCACGCACAAACAGTTGCAAACGGTAATCACACCACCTTTACACGCCGCAACAAGGTGCGCTACGGTAGGTTACATCTATCTCTGGATACACCGCCGGGTGTCTCAAGTTACCTTCTGCAGAGCACCTTACCTCATTTACACACCGCTACAACAAGCTAATATGGGCGGACCCGGTACAGCAGGGACAACACATAGGCGTGCCACAATTGTGGATTACGAGACGTCCTTACGCTGATAGGACAAAGCAATAACATCATGATTGGCCAGGCAGCGCAGGAGGCTGATTAATACATGACGCTCGAGCAATTGTGTAGTGTGACTGGTCAGCTCCTTAAATATGCCGCCCTATGCAGCAACAACCAATCGTAACGCAGGAGCTTCCTCCAATGATCGCTGAAGGGGGGTGGTTTCCCGGAGGCTGTGTCACGCCCCAGGTATATACCAGGTACATAGCATTGTGTCAAAACAACCCTTCTGTTCCTTCTTTACACGCCAATACAGGTCGCTACCATCGGCTGGGTAACCACCTGTTTTAGGGCAGTGCTCTGAAACAGGTGCCGCCACTGGCGGGTGGCTAAGACCGTCTTCACACGCCGCTACCTCGGGTTGAATTGGCGATGCAAGATACATTTCTCTCATATACCCGGTTGTTGCCACCATCCAGTAGCGGCGTGTAAAGGTACCAAGAGTGAGTAAATCACTGCTTGCACTACTTTTTGATTGCAGCATTTATCAATAGTTTATAAAAAAAAAGCTGCCATCGTTTTCACTAGCGATTAAAAAAACGAATGCAGATATAGTGAGAACTCAGTAGAAAATGCTGCCAAAACCACAGCGTTTATCTGCAGACAGAAAAAGTTGTGTGTGCACTAACCCTAATACTTTATAGTAACACAGTTATATCTCAAGTGTAATGTAAATCTTTATTTTTATTACCCATCTTCCTTACTTAATATTAACTGTATTTTTCTCACACAGCAATGGCTACTACTTCTCAAGGAACAGCATTTTATAATATATGCTGTTGCAAGCCTTTTGAAAAAAATTGGACACACAACAAGAAAAAATCTGAGGTCCGTACAAGATTGGATATTTGATATAAATCCATCAATCAATGCAGGCATGAAAATTTGTGACAGTTGTAGAAATCAACTTGCAAAAGAGAAAAATACTCTGCAGGTAGAAAATTTTGAAGAACCTGTAACTTCCAACACAGAGGATTAAAAAAAAAATAATACATTTATCCCAATTTGGTCCCAAGTTGAATCCCTGTACAAATATAACCAAGAACACAAGTAACACATGTGCATTTTTTTCACAATTTTAACCCCTTAGTGACGAAGCCAATTTCCACCTTAATGACCAGACTGTTTTTTGTAATTCTGACCAGTGTCTCTTTATGAGGTAATATCTCTGGAACGCTTCAACGGATCCTAGCGATTCTGAGATTGTTTTTTCGTGACATATTGGGCTTCATGTTAGTGGTAAATTTAGGTTGATAATTTTTGTGTTTATTTGTGAAAATATAAAAAAATTGGCAAAAATTTTGAAAATTTGACAATTTTCAAATTTGTCATTTTTATTCTGTTGAACCGGAGCGTTATGTGACACAAAATAGTTAATAAATAACATTTCCCACATGTCTACTTTACATCAGCACAATTTTGGAAAAAAAAATTTTTTTGGTTAGGTTCATCAGCAATTTTTTTGGTTAGGTTCATCAGCAATTTTTTATTTTTCCAGCAAAATTTACAAAACCATTTTTTTAGTGACCACATCACATTTGAAGTCCATTTGAGGGGTGTACATGACAGAAAACACCCAAAAGTGACACCATTCTGAAAACTGCACCCCTCAAGCTACTCAAAACTAACATTCAAGAAAATGATTAACCCTTCAGGTGCTTCACAGCAACTAAAGCAAAGTGGAAACAAAAAATGGACATTTTAATTTTTCCAACAAAAATGTTCTTTTAGCCTCGATTTTTTCATTTTCACATGGGCATCAGGATATGGGCACCATGTCACATATGGAGAGCTCCTATGTGCCTAAATATTGGAGCTCCCCACAAGTGACCTCACTTTGGAAACTAGACACCCCAAGGAACGTATTTAGATGCATAGTGAGCACTTTGAACCCCCAGGTGCTTCACAAACTGATCCGTAAAAATGAAAAAGTACTTTTTTTCACAAAAATCTTCTTTTTTTTCCTTTTTACAGACTAATTTGTGAAGCACTTGGGGGTTGAAAGTGCTCACTATGCATCTAGATTTTTTCCTTGGCGGGTCTAGTTTCCAAAATGGGGTAACTTGTTGGGGAGCTCCAATGTTTAGGCACACAGGGGCTCTCCATATGCGACATGGTGTCCGCTAACAATTTGAATGGAAAATTAGCTCTAATAGTTAGCGGACACCATGTCGCATATGGGGAGCCCCTATGTGCGTAAACATTGGAGCTCCCGCACAAGTCACCCCATTTTGGAAACTAGACACCTCAAGGATTCTATCTAGGGGTATAGTGAGCATTTGGAATCTACAGCTACTTCACAGAATTTGATAATGTCATTATGAACATTTTCTTTTTTTTTACACAATTTCTCACTTTTAGAGCATGTGCACAAGATACGGACACACCGTGTCCTGGTTGTCTCCTCCCCTGCATTTTTTTTAGTATTTCTTTATTAAATTTTAAAAAAAAATGACGTAGAGCTTCGCCATATTTTTGGTCCAGCCAGGTACAACAGGCAGCTACGGGCTGCCACGAACCCCTCCTGGCTGGAAACCAAAAATATAGGGAAGCTCCTTTTTTTTTTATATTTCATGAAATAATTTTTAAAAAAAATGGCGTGGGCTTCGCCATATTTTTGGGCCAGCCAGGTACAACTAGGCAGCTGGGGGCTGGAATCCTCAGCGTAGGGAGGCCCAAGCTTTCTGGGCCCCCCCCCCCCGCTGCGAATTGCAGCCTGCAGCCGCCCCAGAAAATGGCGCATTCATAGAAGTGCCATTTTCTGGCGCTGTATCCAGCTCTTCCGGCTGCCGTGTAGCGGTGGCAGACTGGGTAATAAGGGGTTAATGCCAGCTTTTTGGCAGCTGGCACTAAGCCCGATTCATAACGTCTGGCCAATATTAGACCGGACCATTAGGAATCTCTAATAGATTGTAAAGAAAACACAACACAGAGAAAAATATTTTTATTGGAAAAAAAACACAAACACATATTTAGACCCCATCTTTATTACAGTGAAGTCCAACGTAGTCCAGTGGGATGGTCCGACGTAGTCCATTGGGAAGGTCCGACGTAGTCCAGTGGGAGGTCCCGCGACGATTCTCATTCAGATGATGATCTGAAGTTAACCCCTTGTGTGGTCACAAGGAGTTAACTGCAGGTCATCATCACTGTGTGGTCACAAGGGGTTAACTGCAGATCCGGTAACCCCTTGTCACCACACAGGGATGATGACCTGCAGTTAACCCCTTGTGTGGTCACAAGGGGTTAACTGCAGATCCAGTAACCCCTTGTGACCACACAGGGATGATGACCTGCAGTTAACCCCTTGTGACCACACAAGGGGTTAACTGCAGGTCATCATCCCTGTGTGGTCACAAGGGGTTAACTGCAGATCCAGTAACCTCTTGTGACCACACAGGGATGATGACCTGCAGTTAACCCGTTGTGACCACACAAGGGGTTAACTGCAGGTCATCATCCCTGTGTGGTAACAAGGGGTTAACTGCAGATCCAGTAACCCCCTGTGATCACACAGGGATAATGATCTGCAGCTAACCCCTTGTGACCACACAGGGGGTTAACTGCAGAAGACCCCTGTGTGGTCGTTGAGGGGTTAACTCTGCCTCTGTTCCGGCGCACGCAGAGCAGCGACGCCGGGACAGAGGCAGAGAGAAGATGGCCGGTGACGCTGCAGGACAGGTAAGTATGAGAGGAGCAGGGAAGGGGGCCCGGGGGGAGCGGAGCGAACCGGGGGGGCTGCAGATCGGAGGGGGGAAGGCGGGGGGGTCGAGGGGTAGAAATGGGGAAGGGGGGGGTTGAATACCGGAGAGGGAGCCACGCAGGGAGGAGGGGGAGCTGGGGACTCAGTGGGGAGCCGCGCAGGGAAGAGGGGGAGCTGGGGAGCGGCGCAGGGAGGAGGGGGAGATCAGGGGTGAGACCAGGGGTGAGGGGGGATGACATTGGGGGGCCACTAAGGGGACCAGTGGCCCCCCAGGAATGGCGGCATCTGTATGCGATCTGACAGATCGCATAGAGATGCAGCGGAGGCGGCGGGTTTGGCGCCGACCGCCGCCATTTTTAGATAGTTAGGGGGTGGGGGGGTGGGGATGATGATCCCCAGTACTGGGGGTCTTGGTGGGCTAGGGGGTTAATGCTTTCACTTTGTTCCGACATGTGTTTTCATGTCGGATCAAAGTGAAAGCATTTTTCCCGGCACTTTCACTTTGTGCAATGTGATGATCGGTAAACGGTGCTTACCGGTCATCACATTACAGGTGCCGGTAAAAAACTAGCTAATTACTAATCTCTAGGGTCTCAGCTACAATCGGTACGCTGACACCCTAGAGATTTTTGCTACAGGGGCTGTGCTACAGGGCATTTTCTAGCCTGACGTCTACAGACGTACGGCTGGGCTTTAGTACCCTTTTTTTCTGACGTCTGTAGATGTTAGGTTGTCGTCTAGGGGTTAAAACATACTTTTTTTCACAATTGCACACCAAAATTTTGAATTTGATTTCTCCAAAGCAAGATATTAAGAAACATAGTCTTGTGACATATCAAATGAAAGCCAGTACTGTTCTGAGAAAGATGATGTATCTCCCACCTCTTTATCTTAATTCTAGACCAAGATATGATAAAAAATATAAAGCCATACCAGGCACAATTTGCACTTTTTCAAAACTTTTGTAATTAACTAAAGTTGTACTTCATATAGAAAAAAAATAAAAATATATAAAGATGTCAGATAAAAAAAATCATATTTGAATCACTGGATATGGAATGACCCTATAGGAATCTCTAGATAGTGCTTTGTAAGTGGAGTGGTTGGAATTTAGGTTCAGAGTATATGAGCTGTGGGACAGATACAGGTCCAATTCTTGGGAAATGTAGAATGGAGGCACAGAGGGGGAGCCAGCTGGATGTTCAGTGTATATACAACAGAAAACCACAAGGATGTAGGCTGACAGGGGCTAAAAACAAAAATATTGGTAAAAGAGGATTTTTTAGACTCTATTTTTTTGTGCCCCTAAAACTATTTTAAGAAGCACAGTGCTGTTTCTTCTACATCGGTTGATCCCAACCATCAACAAAAAAATATTGCAGTATATTTACAGAAAAAATGGTTATTGCTACATATTTGATGTGCAGTCAGATAGTTGCAATGAGGCTTATCATTTCGTGTTAACCACCGCCAGCAGTGTCCACAGCCAAGAATGACCCCGGACACAAGTCTCAGGAATAACAGTTGCATTTAATATCACAGGAGCGGGGAAATCCCACATGGAGTAAATGCTTAACAGTTTCACGTGGGCAGGCCGCGACAAGTACAGTTCCTAGTTGAATACTGACATGAAATTAGAGTCTGGTGCTTTAAGAGCACAGATTGTTTAGATGTAGTATTTCTAAGCTGTTACAGGAATGTTCAGAGTCTTTGGTGGATTGTAGTGCAGAAGATTAAATATAGCAAGAGAGTTTTACAGACCTAGGAATCCTTGGTTAATTTCACAGCTGGTCACGGCATATGGAAAGGTACTTGAAGCAAATACAGCAAGGTTGCAGCAACGTGAGTGGTAGGTTCTCTTTACACTCAGTATGCCCTACTGCTGAAGAAGCATGTGTTCATCTAGACAGCGAGGATCCAGGATAGCAAGTTTTTAACTTACTGTCTTTGGAAGACAGTGAAATATCCTAGATCTTGGGGCCTGGCAGGAAATATTATGGTGAAGGGAAAGATGAACTTTCAGGCCTTGTACCTAAAACAAAGAGAGAAGGGAGCGCACATAGGGTCTTATCTATGATGATAATTCAATGCCCCCCGATTAGTGTGACTCACCTTTTTGGGTTGTGTGAGTCACAACAAACTGCAAGAGCCTTGTTATCCTGGTCGCTGCAGACACCTGGTAAGGGAGAAATCTGTTTATGTAGAAAAAAGCCCAGGTCTAGATTCCGCGCAGACCACCAAGCAGGAAGGGTAGGTTTGATGTCCGTTTATTGAGCCAACGCGTTTCACAGCAGGACCTGCTGCTTCCTCAGGGCAAAGGTTTGCCCTGAGGAAGCAGCAGGTCCTGCTGTGAAACGCGTTGGCTCAATAAACGGACATCAAACCTACCCTTCCTGCTTGGTGGTCTGCGTGGAATCTAGACCTGGGCTTTTTTCTACATAAACAGGCCTTGTACCTGGAAGTGGTGAGAAGACCCCTCACATGTGCTCTGCTCTGTCTAGGGGGATTTCCAGCTCTGTCTAGACAGATGCTGAAAGTAGCTCCACCTATTGAGCCCTGTGACTGGATCACCAGCCAATAGGACAGCACCCAATTTACATATCAGATTTTCACAATGCAAAATTATATAAACCATACATTTTCACACGCAGATGGTGCTGAAACACAACAAATGTGAAACACATAAGAAATACATGAGCTTAAAAGAAAGTGCATATCTACTACTCACTAATGAGAGGGATAGCTAAGGAGTGAGATGTAGTGGGCAGGAGCTACTCACGATTAAGGGGTACTTAAAAGGACAGATACAATTGGACCATGTCACTACATATGCATAGATTCAAAGGACCAGGGTGTACAATGATCCACGCTGCTGAGTATAAGGAAGGACCAAAATCTTGGCATATAAGAACGGTGCTTTATTTTTTCTACGCGTTTCAGGGCTGTCCCAGCCCCTTCCTCAGGAATACCACCATAAGGAAGGGGCTGGGACAGCCCCAAAACACGTAGAAGAAATAAAGCACCGTTCTTATATACCAAGATTGTGGTCCTTCCTTATACTCAGCAGCGCGGATCATTATACACCTTGTTCCTTTGGATTTATGCATACGTTGTTCCTGATGGAACAGTGGATCCTGCAGCAGCTGTTTTGTGCATTTAAACAGGTTGTGGGGCACACAACCGCATAAGGTGAGCAGTATCTCATTTTTTAACTATCTGGTATCTAAGAGATAAGAGAAAAATAAAACTCACCAAAAAATTGGCAATACCCATTGCACCTAGCAGCAGGCTGCCAGGTCCTCTGAGAGGTAACACAGGTGTCCATATACCGGTGTGCAGTCACCTACAATCCACAGATGGGGGCGGTTGTAGCACCATCGTCCAGCCATGCTGTCAGGGAGGTGACAGGTAGCATTTATAGACACAAGGTCACCATAAGGCTCTGCCACACAGGTACATGTGAAGCATAGTGTCAGAGCAGCCTATTGATCACGCCCTGCTATTAGATCAGGTGGGCTGCTCCGCACTGATTACATGCCTCACAAATGACAGACGCCCCCCAGAGGGCCAGCCTCAAACTGCAGATAAAAAAGGTGCAATAAAACACTATGGATGAAAATGCGAGGTGTTTGTGAGTATTTTGGGCCAAAATACGTAAGCTCGTAACCCACCATCAAGGGCTCTTACGCTTACGAGTCCTAACCATATGCTCGCTACCATATGTTTGTTTGTCATCTTGAGATTCACCAAACTAGGGCATAAAATCAGAGAAAAAAAAACTCACAAAAAAATTAACCCATTGCACCTAGTAGCAGGCTGCCAGCTCCTCTGAGAGGTAACACAGGTGTTCTTATACCGATGCGCAGTCACCTACAACCCACAGATGGGGGCGGTTGTAGCACCAGCATCCAGGCATGCTGTCAGGGAGGTGACCGGTGGCATTTATACACAAATAAAATGCCACCGGTCATCTCCCTGACAGCATGGCTGGACGCTGGTGCTACAACCACTCCCATCTGTGGGTTGTAGGTGAATGCGCATAAGTATACGGACACCTGTGTTACCTCTCAGAGGAGCTGGCAGCCTGCTGCTAGGTGCAATGGGTATTTACCTGGCAATTGTTTGGGTTGTATCTAAGAGATAAGAACCTATTGCGCCCTGTCTAGCCTTTAACGGGTCACTACATAGTCACACGTCCAAATTTCAATATAGTCTCAGTAGCAGGAAGGACTGGTCAGACATTTTTGTTTTCACTCAGGCTGTGCTTCAAGCCCCCTCAATCACATAGATTGTCTCTTATTTTACCAATCTGTAAATGACCTAATCTCATAGATCTACTGTTTAGCTTCTTCTGTCCTCTTTGCAAAAATTAGAGGCATGAGAGCAAGACAGGACTGTCCAGGTAAAGGCAGGGCCAGTTTTATGCAAAATGGTGACCTGGGCATCTGTCTCCAGTGTCGGTACACCTGGGGTGGCACGGTCGACCAAAATGTTCTGCTCAATCTCCCAGATTAGTTGCTTAAAGCTGGGTATTGCCATTGCCTCACAACCGGTTATAGGTAACAGGTACGGAGCCTGACCAGGTATCTCGTTTTGTGCTCCAGCCGCACCCTGTTTGATTCTTATAGTCCCGAACTGGGGTGGGCTGGTGCTTGACCCGCCCCCTTGGTTGTTTGATAGCAAGGGGGGCGGGGAGACTTTTTGGCGCTTCTTAGATGGCCCATGTATGCTGAGGGGCCGAGGCATGCCCCTGGGCCAGCACATAGTCTTTTTACATCTTTAGGCTCGCCCACCATTAGAGTCCTATAGGCGAGTCCTGCGGGCCTTTCTGGAGCCCGCTACTACACTTCGTCACTCCTTGGCAATGCGGAGGGGCGGGGCTTATCTTACCACTCTTTTCTCCTGCTTGGTGACACAGTTGTAATTCCTGAGGCGATGTAATGGCGGCCACACAAACAGTCAATAGAGAATAAACTCTTTAGGCACACTTAACCTAGTATTGCCAGACTGGTTCACATCCTCTTCATGACGCCAGAAAATGATGATCCCAGGGCAAGGGGTACTCAGATACGGGGCCTGGGTTTGGTGGATTTGCACTGGGGAAATCACAGGTGGTCGGGTTCTCGGTTCTGTGCCCTGGCTGTCATTTGTTAGATGGTGGGGAGGGAATATTTACAGGGGTACGTGAAGCCACCTGTGGTTCCCGTTAATTTGGGGTACTAGCGCTGCAGGCCGGCTGCTGAGGTGATGAAGGGTGCAGCTAAGTGTGGTCCAGCTCCCCACAGGTGGAGCTTTTATCTCAGGGCAGCGGTGATGGAGGATGATGATGGGGATGAGGGGAGTAGTATTGAGTCTTACCCCTCTGGTGAGATGCTGCTGATGGTGCTGAAGCCCTCCAGGCATCGGCGAGAAGAATGACAGAGACCAGTTCAACTCCAACTCCACTTTACTGGGTACCAGCAGATGATAAGGTGAAACATGGTACAGTCTGGTTTAACGGGTGTCTGTTGCCGGTTCAGGGTCCCCCTATGGAGTCTCCAGATGTTATTTCTCAAGACCTTTGGGGTCTAATCTGCTCTTTTCTGTCTTTCACCACCTTTGCATAGCTCTCCCGCCAGTCCCCTGATCTCCCATGGTGAAACACGGGTTTCCTTTACCAGTACGGACGGGAGAGGTAAACGTCAGGACCTCCCGCCACCGGAATCTGGATCGATGCTCCTGTGATCTTGGATCTACTTTGGTACTGAGGGGTGAGGTACCTTTGTGGCGTTAACAGCTACCCGGTGATTATGGGCCCGCAGCTCGTTGGTTTGCAGCCAGAGGTGAACTACTGACCGCCTCGGTTTCCCGTGTTGCCGGTGTTTCCCCGGACATTACCAGCCAACTCCAACCAGTTCTGGTCTGTCCCCTTCTGTCCTGGGCCCCTCTTAAAGATGGGGATCCCTCCTGTCAGCAGTGCTGTCAGGTGCGTCCTCCCTGACTGCCTTCCCAGCACTGTCTGAGGTAACTGTCACTCAACTCTTACTACTCTAACCTAGGTTTCACCCCTTTCTGGACCTAGTAAATAATCAGTCACTCTATTCTAGGTGGCCTAGTCTTTAGTGTGTGTGTAACTTGAGACTCCATAGGTTAAACCCTAAACCCACAACTTACAGAGGAACACATATATTTGTAAAGTGTAATACCTCTCTGTGGTGCCTAGCCAGAGGGGCGCCACACAAACCTGTCCAAGGAACAGTATCATGTTATTGACAGCACTTCTGCAGTTTGCAGTGAGCGAAGTGTGACCAAGAACAATGATTTTTGTTTCGCCATAACTAATCCAATCACCCTGTAAATAAATTGGTTTTTGCTCCTTCGTTGGGCAATTGCCGACATGTTTACTCCTTTGAACTGTTGTGCATCTAGGATTTATAAATAGATATTAGATACACACAGCATGTAACACACAATGCATATTACACACACATAGCACACAGGCATGTGTACACTGAGCACATATATACACACGTGTATATTATTATTATTTATGTATATCTACATACATATACAGATAACCTTCATATAGACAAATGCATACAGTGAGCACATACATACAAACACATATATATCTACCAGGTGCCAATGCATTCTAATGTCCTCATTAATCCCTTCACGACAGGGACAATTTCTGGTTTTGTTTTTTCTTCCCCTTCTTCCAAGAAGCCATAACTTTTTTATTTTTCCTTCTACATAGACACATGAGTAGTGATGAGCAAATTTTTCTTAAACATGTTTGCCAATTTCAAATTCGTCAAGAACCTGGCCGATTCGATTTTTCACCTTCAATTCTAATGTTTTGCTTAAAAGTTGGGAAATTTGGCGAATATCCGTTAATGCTTGGATGTGTGTTTAGCTTGATATAGGACAGAAGCATTTGTGCAAATGCACAACGTATGCATAACAATGCATAACATACGTTATCCTACATAGATAGACACACAGATCATCTTACCGTGTCTCCACTGCTTACTTGCGCCAGTCCATTTTCCTGTGTTCCTCTCACTTCTGCATCTGCACTGATGATGAGTGACATGCAGGGTCAGCTGATTCAATCATCATAGCAATCACGTCACATGACCAGATAGTGTCAGCTGGTAGCTTGCTGAGGTCACCTGAGGTTACCGTACAGGTAACATTGGTGGCCGCTAATCACATGTTACTATGTGATTTTCGGAATTTTGTTTTGATATTCTATCTCTCACTACTAAAATTAACCTACCCTTAAAATTATAGACTGTTCATGTCTTTGTCAGTGGGCAAACGTACAAAATTAGCAAGGAATCAAATACTTATTTCCTTCACTGTAATATATATCAATTCAAAATCTGAAAATAATTGATTGAAAGAGGGGGCACTGATTTGCGATTAAATCTTCCTTTATTTACACTTCATGAATGAAAATGACCGATATTGCAGGTATATGGGAGGAAGCTGAGAATCCACTGTACGACAGATATTTCATACCTCATGGTGCTTTAACAGGTCCTGACTCCAAGAATAAGGACGTGTTGAAGCTGAGTGAGATAATAAACTGATGTCGTCCAGTGGGTTCATCCTACCATATAGTTGCAATTTGGTTCTTTTTGTTTCATAAAGGAACATTTAATCCCCGCCTAGCCGGCGGCTCGTCCCTCCTGCCCATCACAGCGGCGGGACACCCGCACCGCTCCGGGACCTCGCACGCGCGCAGCGGTGACTGTGCACCCTGCCGGCGGGCCCCACACTCCTGGCCGGATCCCCGGCCCGCAGCAGCAGCACCGCGCCTGACGCCCTGGGCGGCCGCCCGCCCTGCCAGCACCGGCCAGCCACAGCCAGGACAGGAGCACCAGCGCTCCTATGACACCACAGCCAGACAGGTGAGGAAACAGAGGGGCCCCCCACCATCCACCGGCTGCACCAGCCCCCAGACACAACCAAGACCCCAGGCTACCCCTGGCCCCCCCTCCTGGCCCCTGCCCACTGCACCTGGGCCCTTGACTGCTGTCCTGGCCCCTGCTGCTTTTAGCTTGTCTCCATCTGGGCCCCGACTCCATCCGGCTCCAGTCCGCACCCAGCCCTGCGGCTACAACCTACCCTCCTGGCCGTGTCTGACCCCCCTTCCCTCGTGTCTGACCCTCCTGGCTGTGCTTGACCCTCCTGGCTGCACTCGACCCTCCTGGCTGCGCTTGACCCTCCTGGCTGTGCTTGACACCCCTGGCTGCGCTGACCCCCTGGCTAAGCTTGACCCTCCTGGCTACGCTTGACCCCCTGGCTACGCCTGGCTCCTGGCTACCATCGACCACCTGCCTGCTGTCAATCTCTCCTGCTACCCTGGACACCCTGGCTCCACCACCCCGTCCACGGCTGCACTATTCGATCCCCGGCTGCACCATTCCATCATCTGATGGCACCATCCCATCATCCGACAGCACCACCCAGCTGCGCCACCTCGTCTCCGGCTCCATCATCTCGTCTCCGGCTCCATCATCTCATCTCCGGCTCCAACATCTCGTCTCCGGCTCCATCGTCTCGTCTCCGGCTGCACCATTCCATCATCCGACGGCACCATCTCACCATCCAACAGCACCACCTCGTCTCCGGCTCCATCATCTCGTCTCCGGCTCCATCATCTCGTCTCCAGCTCCATCATCTCGTCTCCAGCTGCACCACTCCATCCACGGACTGCACCCCACTTGTGACCACGACGGCACCCCCTCGCTGTACCCCATCCCTGGCTTTTACGCATCCTGGGCTATTCCTGCGTCCCCGGCTGTACCACTTCCCTAGCTGTCTTCCACCCCCAGCTACACCCCACCCCTCCTATTAAAATCCCTGACTCCACCCCACCCCAAACTGCACCCCACCACCTGACCGCACCCTACCCCAGGCCACACCACACCCCGCACCGCGCGCCACCCCCGACTCCATCCCATCCTCTGCCACCCCCTAGCTCTACCCACACCCCTTCTCCATCCACGCACCCCACCTGCCACATCCCACCCCTGCCACTTCTCACCGCCAAAACCTGCTGCCCACAATGTTTCCCCTCCTCTTCACCCTCACCCCCATCCTACTCCACTTCCTCCTAACCCCGAACATCCCTCCACCCACCAAGGCTATAGCGATCTCTCCATCCTTCCTACGCACCCATCTCACCCCCTCCTCCGAACTGTTCCTCCACACCCAATCACTCTTCTCCACACACGCACGGCCCCCACGCAAACTCTCCTGCTCCCACCTCCTAACCCTCTCGCTACTTCTCCTACTTGCAGGTGACATATCCCCCAACCCTGGACCCCCCCCCCCCCCACCACATCCCTCCACTCACCTCCAATTTTTGCCCATCCCCCATCACAAACTCTCGCAACCCCCGCAACCTTATACCCATTCACTCAACCCCAGTCCCCCTGTCTGGAGCACTCTGGAATGCCCGCTCAGTGTGCAACAAACTCTCCTACATCCATGACCTCTTCATCACCAATAAATTCAAATTCCTCGGTATCACCGAAACTTGACTCACCCCCGCCGACACAGCCTCCCCTGCCACCCTCTCCTACGGTGGACTCACGCTTTCCCACACACCACGCCCTAATAGCACCCGTGGGGGTGGTGTGGGTATACTCTTGTCCGACAGCTGCTCCTTCATCCCTACTACATCGCCTCCCTCCGCCTCCTTTCCCTCCTTCGAACTGCACTCTATTCGCATTTTATCCCCCTGCAACCTCCAACTCGCGGTCATCTACCGACCCCCGGGACCCACCGCCTCCTTCCTTGACCACTTCAACACTTGGCTTCTCCACTTCCTCTCCTCCGACATCCCCACCATCATCATGGGCGACTTCAACATCCCCATCGACACCCTCGACCCGCCTACCTCTCCCAATAGTCCTCCTCAGCCACTCACAAAGATGGCCACACGCTTGACCTCATCTTCTCCCGCCTCTGTTCCCTCACCAACCTCTCAAACTCACCCCTCTTCCAATCTGACCACAACCTGTTGACCTTCTCCTCCCTCTTTCCCCCCACCTCACCCCCCTCCGAAAACTCAGTCACCCACGCAGAGACCTAAAAGTCATCGATTTCAACTCGCTCTCCCACTCCCTCCTCCCTCTCATGGACCTTGCCTCCTCACCCGACGTTAACACTGCCGCCACCCTTTACAACTCCACACTAACTGCGGCTCTCGACCAGGCGGCCCCCCTCACACACACCAAAACCCGCACAAACAGACAACCCTGGCTCACCCCTCTCACAAAAGAGCTTCGCCGAACGTCCAGGGTCGCTGAACGGAGATGGAAGAAATCCCACTCCACGGCCCACCTCACAATCTACAAGCAATCCCTCTCCAACTTCAAGGACGCACTCACTGCCGCAAAACAAACTTACTTCTCTTCTTTAATCAACACACTGTCCCGAAACCCCAAACAACTATTCAGAACCTTCAACTCCCTTCTCCGTACCCCAGCACCTCCTCCTTCCCCCCTCATCTCCGCTGACGACTTCGCCACCTTCTTCAAACACAAGATTGATAAAATTAGAGAAAGCTTTGGCCCAACGTCCCCCCAACCCACCACCATTACCGCCCAACCCTCCTCGACCAAAGGAAGCTTCTCCAATGTGACTGAAGCCCAGCTCTCCACCCTCCTGTCACGATCTCACCTCACCACCTGTGCCCTCGACCCTCTCCCTACCCATCTCATCCCAAACCTCACCACCGCCCTCATCCCTGCCCTAACCCAACTCTTCAACCTGTCACTCACTACTGGCATCTTTCCCTCTTCCTTCAAACACGCCTTGATCTCACCCATCCTCAAAAAACCCTCCCTCGACCCATCATCTGTCGCCATCTACCGCCCAATATCCCTTCTCCCTTTCGCTTCCAAACTACTCGAACAACACGTCCACTCTGAACTGTCGTCCTACCTATCCTCCCGCTCCCTCTTCGACCGCCTGCAATCTGGTTTCCGACCTCATCACTCCACCGAAACTGCCCTTACTAAAGTCACCAACGACCTCCTGACCGCAAAGAGGAAAAAACACTACTCCGTCCTCCTCCTCCTCGACCTATCCGCCGCCTTCGACACAGTCGACCACTCCCTCCTACTCCAAATCCTAGAATCCCTTGGTATCACCGACCTCGCCCTCTCCTGGATCTCCTCATACCTTACGGATCGCACTTTCAACGTCACCCACGCCGACACCTCTTCCTCGTCCTACCCTCTTACTGTCGGCGTCCCCCAGGGATCGGTACTTGGACCGCTACTTTTCTCCATCTACACCCTCGGCCTAGGTCAACTCATTGAGTCCCATGGCCTCCAGTACCATCTCTACGCCGACGACACCCAGATCTACCTCTCCGGGCCCGACATCACCTCCCTTCTGTTTAAAATCCCCCAATGCCTGTCCGCCATCTCATCCTTCTTTTCTGCTCGCTTCCTCAAGTTGAACATGGACAAAACAGTTCATCGTCTTCCCCCCCAGCCGCCCTCCCCCTCTGCCAGACCTGTCAATCCGAGTCAACGACTGCTCTCTCTCCCCAGTCCCCCACGCAAAGTGCCTCGGGGTCACCCTCGACTCCTCCCTCTCCTCCAAGCCCCACATCCAAGCCCTTGCCACCTCCTGCCGACTCCAACTCAAGAACATCTCACGCATCCGCCCGTTTCTTAACCATGACACTGCCAAAACTCTCGTCCACACCCTCATCATCTCCCGCCTTGACTGTAACCTACTGCTCACCGGTCTCCCTGCCTCCTCCCTTGCACCTCTCCACTCTATCCTGAACTCAGCTGCCTGTCTAATCCACCTATCTCCTCGCTACTCCCCTAGCTCCCCTCTCCGCATGGCACTTTACTGGCTCCCCACCCCCCAAAGATCTAAATTTAAAATCCTAACCCTGACTTACAAAGCCATCCACAACCTGTCCCCCCTTACATTTCCGACATGGTCTCCCAATACCAACCTGCACGCAACCTACGCTCCTCACAAGAACTCCTCCTCTCCTCCCCCCTCATCTCATCCTCCCACAACCGCATACAAGACTTCTCCCGCGCCTTCCCTAGACTCTGGAACTCCCTCCCCCAGCACGTCAGACACTCGCCTACCCTCAGGAGTTTCAAAAGAACCTGAAAACTCATCTATTCCAACAAGCCTACAACCCATGATGAGACCCAGCGCCGCTCCACCAACTGCTTGGCGCTTCCCCCCCCTATCGTGTCCTCCCCCACCCCCGTAGACTGTGAGCCCTCGTGGACAGAATCCTCTCCCGTCGTGTATCAGCAAGCATTGACTGCTCATATGTACTGTACCTGTCCTTGTTACCCCCACTCCTTATGTAAAGCGCCATGGAACCAATGGCGCTATATAAATAAATAATAATAGTAATAATCGCGAGTCAGTGCCCCCTCTTTCAATTCTTTTTATAATATGATATGATTTCAGAATTTTTGCTGACAGTGAGCATGACCACTGAATGAAGCCTTTCTGTTACAATCATTCCATCTCCTTTTCAGGCCATCCAAAGGTGATGTCAAAGGTGCTGAGGTCCCGCAGGGTATGAGACCAGTTGTGACACGGTCACAGGACGAATCATGGGACTAATTACGGGATCACAGTCACAGAACCAATCACAGGATCATGGTGTCACTAAAGGTCTGCAAGCAGTCTACACATTGGAAGCTATACTGATAATGCCATAGATGCCGAGGGCCCTCCGCCAGTTAAAGAGCAAATTACCGTACATGGTGTCTTATCAGATACACTGTTCACCATAGCAAATAATACAGATATTAAATAATATGTTTGTACTGACATTGTGTAAATCAAGTAATATCTAATATGAATATCCCAATATTAAAGCCAAGAAGAATGAAGAAGTGCAATATATACGGTAACTTTAAATATAACATCAAGTAAAGTGATATATATGAAAACTTAAAAACAGTAGTATTAAAATAACAGCCCTAATATTCATCAAATTTGTAATCAGATATCAATTTTGCCAAATAAATATAAAATAAAAAGGGAAATATAAATTAAGTCTGAGGTGGGATGAAGAAAAAGAATGTCACGCCTTTTCCAGTAAGTCTGTGACTTCATCAGGGATAGCATAAAGGCCCATGTCAAGTAAGTGCTTTGTATAAACGCAATAATTCATACTAAAATTATTAACTAAGTTAAATTACTAGGTATAGATAACAGACCTATAGGTCATCAATCATGCTTCCCTCTTTTGCGATATCTACCTGTATACTTTGATGTTCACTATCAGTGTGCTCTGGATTCTGATTGACTTTCATTGGGCACTTTGCACCTTTTTGACCAGTGCTATAATATCCTCTTATCATGACAGTCTATCTATTAGAGCACACATATTAATATTTAATGCATTCATAGTAGATCTGTTGCCTTTCTTGTGTGTTCAGTAATATGTCGTTAGCGCATGGGTCATTGTTGTCTTTAAACAACTTAATGATATACTCTGTACATGTACGTGTAATAGACATTGGACTGAACTCTATACAGATAGTTTGCACAAGTACATTGGCTTTTTAATTTAACTTTATTTATAAGGCCTGTTTGCACATGTGCAATGTATATTTCTAGTCGCCAATGCAACCAGTGACATTTGACTGCTCTCTAGACCTGGCAATTTATGTAGTCTAGTTTTGTTTACCTATTTCATTGTGAATTACTGTGTATATATAAAGGACTTGCTTCATATTTGTCTTTATGCTTCCTCAGATTATGCCACAGACTTAGTTGCAATACGCAGTGATGTATCTTGAAGCTCAGGGGCCCCAATGTGAAAGCTCCAAAGGAGCCCCAAATTATTGCAAATCTTTAATAACAATAGTCTTTTTCTATAGGCCAAAGGGAATTTTGGGTCCCGTAGGCTCCAGGGCCTGGATGCGATCACAACCCCTGCACCTATTGTAGTTAGCCCCGGGCAATACATGTGGGGTTCTTGTTCCTCATTCCCCTTCTGCCTCACTCTATAGGTCCCTATGTACTTAATATTGTTTTTGGCAAATTTTATATCTGCTTTTAAATCTGATGGTTATTGGTGCTGACATTTAAATTTTTGGTTTGATTTCAATACTATTGTTTTTGTCTTTTAATATACACCACTTTACTTGGTGTCATTATCATTGAAGGTATATTTGCACTACTTTATTCTTCTTGGTTTCAATATTTCAATATTCATATGACATATTACTAGATCATTACACACAGTCAGTACATTATTTCCATACATGTGTTATTTGTATGCTATAGTGAGCGGGTTTATCATATACGATACCTTGTAGGTAATTTGTTATTGATGTGATGGAGGAGGGTGGGTGGCCACCTTCTTCTGGTCACACCTAATCAGTTCATAGTATTTTCTCTTGTCCTTTGATGTTAATGAAAACATATTTTATAATTGATCTCTATCTATTGGCACACTTTTCTCCTGCATTTGGTTTGCATGTCTATTTACATTTCTGCCTAATTCTGCTGAAGCATATGTTACAAAGTAAGTAGTGATCCAACAATTCTGGTCATGGTTGCCAACCATATGTATATCTCTGGGCAGTCTGTAAAATCACATCAATTTGTACTGAATCTGTAATGGCTTCTATTTAGTAAAGCATGATATCTTTGATAAATCAATTGTGAAAGATAATCTAATTAATTCTAATGGATCACAAAATCCATAATTAATAATAATAAATAATAATAATAATAATAATACATAATAAATAATGATAAATAAATAATAATAATAAAATCTCACAAGTGGTCTATCAGATTTCCATTATTTTTTAATTTTTCCTTTTGTGGTGGAAGAATATTTCTGCAGACTGTACTTTTCTTGCAATGAAAACTTGATACAACGTAATCATAGGGATGTAAACAAAGCCATCCTTAAAATACTGCTTTCATTTTTGTTTTTGGAGAATAATGAATAAATATATCCAGCTAAAAATTACAGTATTTTTCAGACTATAAGACTCAGGAGATCAAAAGACAGATCTCAAATTCAGAGGGAAAATAGAAAAAAATTAATGTTAAAACGAGGGTCCGTCTTGTATGTTGAATGTAGCTTATGAGGGGGTGCTGCCTCTGACACAATAGACTTTGTTAAAATGACGTATGAAGATGCACATACGCAGATTGAGATCTCGGGTTATGAGATCACAATCTGAATATGCGCTGCCTCTGATGCCATTTTACTGCCATCATGTCCATTGACGGGAAATCAATGGTGCCTACCTGCACCACTAGTACACCCCCTTTTCCCAACCAAGGACCCGCAGCATCACCCCATCTATGTTGCTAATGGCTTCCTGCAGCGCCACAACCTTCGCACCCCCTCCCCACTCCCGGAAAGTAAGTTTTAGTCTATAAGATGCATCCATATTTTTCCCATAATTTTTCTGAGGGAAAAAAAAGTGCATCTTATAGTCCAAAAAATACAGTAAGTTGTTCTTCAGCTGCTTTCACACTACCAAATTTTAAATCAGTGTCTATCCATTTTAAAATGGATCTGTCATTGTCTCCTATGCAATCCTATTGGCACGAATTGGTCCTAAAGTAGCAATCCATGTGCCCATTTTTTTCATGGATCTGTATTTGTCTGCTTTTTTCATGCACCCAAAATCTGAAACTGTTCTGATTTTGGGCTGCCTTGAAAAAAGTGGATGAAAACAGAGGGACACGGATCCATTGGTGTCCATATGAAATTATAATGGAGTCCTATGGAGGACGGATCCATACGGATCCGTGAAAAAAATGGATCCTCCGTGAAACAGATCTGTTTTGCTGTACTGAGCATGCTCAGAAGCAAGGTACAGCTCCTACAACCCCTATCTCTGGTGACTGATGGCAGATCCGTTAAAAGAATGGTTCATGGACATCCATTGGCATTCATTTGTACAGATCCGTGCCTGCCATGTGGTTCCATGAAATTCAAGGATCTATATGGATTTGAAAATAGTCAGTGTAAAAGCAGCCTTAGAGAAAAATACAAAAAAATTGCAACCCTGATTCTGGCCCTTGATTGATTGGATACATAAAAGAATAAATGAATGAATGAATGAATGAATGAATGAAAAAAAATCAATACTCTGTCTAAAATGGTAGCAAATACATGGCATAATCTACACACTAAGAAGTCTTAAAACATTGCGATCACGAAAAATAAAACCCAACATTTATAGTTTGTTTAGTAAGAAAAAACTGTTGTCTTTGGGCAATAGCAGCTAAAACAGTGGATGTGTATGTCTATTTGTCTTATTTTACTTTTTATAATTTTTTTTCTTTATAAGCTCACAATACATCTCAGGGTTTGAAGTCTTGGTACTGACTGGTTTTTCAGGAGAAATGAAACTCAATTTGTAAAAATGAAAGGCAAAGCCGTATACAACTGTATAATGAAACTGCTGTCAAATCAGCAAAAGTGCAGATTTCAAGAAGCAAAAGTTAAACAGAAGAGCTAAAAATAAAAAATAAAATACTACTATTTCTAGTCATTGCACAAAAGCTGTTTTTTAGATGAGCGCTGAGAGCTGTCAGCCCTGTCGGTAAATCTACTTTCTATTCCGTAATAACGGTAAACCTATATTTAATCACTAATTAGATACCTAGCGGCAAACTACACATGAAACAAAGAACCAATTGTAAATAAAAATAACCTATGAAATTAAAGTTAAATTTAGTGTTCCTTTTCACATACAATGGTGGGCACGGTTAAATCCTGTATTCATGAAAGGGGTTAAAACCATTTTAACTTGTTTAGTTAACCCCTTTCTGGAAGGACCAGTTTTCATTTTTGCTATTTTGTGTTTTTTTCTCTCTTTTATCAAAGAGCCATAACATTTCATTTTCCACCATATGATTGTTTTTTTGAAGGACAAGTTGTGGATTTCGAGGAGGCCTTTAAAGGGGTATTCCCATCTCCATGTTTCTATCCCAATATGTTGCAGGTGTAAAAACAATAATTTTAGCAAATCCCTCCAATTAGAAATGTAATATGTTTTTTCTGATATGCAATGTATTTCCTTTATATGCAGGATATTGCAGGACCTTGGGCATCCATGATTATGGCCACACATATAGGGAAAGTCAGTTAGTTAGTTGGTTGGGGTTGTAATCATGGATACCAAAGATCCTAGATCTTTTTTAGAAGAAAAAATATAGTGACACTCATCGTTTGCCATAAAATATAAGCCATTTATTGCAGATCCATTGAAATCAAGGTATGGAAGATTACATAAATTCAGAGGACAACGGACATTTCATGCAAACATCTGCATTCCATGAGTCCTGATCTGTGGAAGTGCAGGACCTGTGGAAGGACCAGTGAAAGTGCAGGTGTTTGCACGAAACTGCCGTCGTCCTCTGAATACAGCTTTGTGTGATCTTCAGTAGAGATGAGCCACCACCCTAGTGTTCGTGTTCGATTCGATTCGTCGAATCGGCGGGGTGTTTGACGAATGTTGGTCGAATGCTCAACGAACACTGTCGAACACCCCGGAACACTAAATAAACAGCTATGTGGGGCTGTTTCACTTCCGCAATGTATATACATACGTTGCAGAAGTGAAATTAAGTAAACTAAAGTGTTAAAAATAACAAAAAATGTATGCTAACCTGTCCGCGGTCCATCGATGGCTCCAGCAAGGTCCTGTTGCTGATAGGACCTGTGGTGACGTCAGTTATCGCGTCACATAACCGGAGTTCCCGCGATAACATGATGTCACCACAGGTCCTAAGAGGAAGAGGACCTTTCCGCAAAGGTTAAAATAGACATTTTTATGTTTTGGACACTTTCTTTAAGTAAAAGAAAGTGTCCAAAATATAAAAATGTCTATTTTAACCTTTCCGGCAAGGTCCTCTTGCTGAAAGGACCTGTGGTGACATCATGTTATTGCGGGAACTCCGGTCACATGACCTGGAATTCAAACCGGATTCTCCTGGATTACGCCAGTCCGGAGCAATCCGGCACCATATAGTCTCATGTTATGAGGCGCTGGATTGCACCGGACCGGTACAATCTGGGAGAATCCACGATAACTGACGTCACCACAGGTCCTATCAGCAACAGGACCTTGCCGGAGCCATCGGTGGACCGCGAACAGGTGAGCATAAACTTTTTTTATTTTTAACACTTTGTTTTACTTAATAGCGGTTTATTTTGGCTGAAAATGCGGCAGATGCGTTTTTTTTACCGCATTTGCCGCATTTTCGAACCAAAATCGAACAGCTTCTAGAACTGCCGAATTTGAACCAAATTGTTCGAATTCGGCGAATGATTCGAACACCGCGAAAATCAACCCGTATTTGAGATTGGCGAAACAATTTGAGCCGAACATCGCTCATCTCTAATCTTCAGTACCTGAATTAATTTTAATGGACCTACAATAAAGGGCTTATATTTTCTGGCAAATGGTGAGTGCCGCTATATTTTTCCTACTATGAATGATCTATGAATTTGTGAATAAGTGAGCACCAAGTTTTGCAACATCTCCTTGCCATAAAGATACCATGATTTATACCATAAGTATAGCTTGCCAGTTTTAGAGAGGTGCGGAACATCCTTCTGTTTATTATTAGATACCCAAGGTCCTGCAATATCCTGCACATAAGGAAAAGACATTGCTTATCAGGAGAACCATGCTACATTTCTAATTGAAGTCATTTGCTAATATTGTTATTATTACACCTACTACATATTGGGATGGGATATTGGAGATGGGAATACGCCTTTAACTTTAACATACACTGTACTGGAGAATTGGAAAAGATTTAGTGAGGTGAAATGGTAAAAATATTAAACTAGAAACAAACTATCACTCCCTACAAAATTGCAATCACGTAAGCAGACAGCAACCTTGTATTAACGATAGCCATAAAAACAATTCATACAGAACACAATTTATACAGAGAACAGAGAAAATACAGTTCCATCCGGCTGAGTTCAAACTATGTGCCATTAGTATGACAACTTAGCTGAAAGACACCGTGTTGTAATGTGCTGGAATGATGCAATTACAACGGAAAAATGAGCAGAAGACAATTATCTGGATGTGTCAATTCGGAGCTGTCAATGCTGCTGTAGTCGTTGTCACTATCAAAAAGGACAGACAGAGATTCATTAATCATTTTATTAATCTTCTTTTCATTAGTGCTTGAAAATGCCTAAGCGCCTACCTTTCAATATAGAAATCATTAAGATTCAGAGGGAATTGCGGAACAGAACGTCCCGAGTATAATTAATATTAATTTAGAAATCTCTTGGTCTGTGTTGAAGAAAAAGCTCCATTGTTATTATATTAAAGCCATAATTTGCTACCGAAGCTCTAGGGATTATCCTAATTGATAAAAGACACATGTTTGAAAATAACATATTGCAACTTCAATTTAAAAAAAAATGAAATAATTTAGAATACATTTAATTGCTACTGTACCTTAGTCCCTATACAGAAAAAATATAATAAGTAAAGAACAAAAATGTCTTAATGTACAAAACAAAAAATTGTAAAAAATTTAGAGTTGGAAAAAGTGATTTCCTTAAGTTAAACAATTACTGCAAAAGGCCACATTCACACGTTGAGTATTTGGTCAGAATTTGATCTCAGTATTTGTAGCCAAAACCAGGAGTGGGTGATAAATCCATAAGTGGTGACGTGTTTCTATTATACTTTTCCTCTGATTGTTCCACT
Source organism: Allobates femoralis (assembly GCA_033576535.1). Lineage (NCBI taxonomy): Eukaryota > Metazoa > Chordata > Amphibia > Anura > Aromobatidae > Allobates > Allobates femoralis. The sequence goes on from JARQOC010000006.1 coordinate 105,417,883, forward strand.
CCTGGTTTTGGTTACAAATCCTGAGGGAAAAAACTCACCAAATACTCAATGTGTGCATATGACCACAAGTCAAATTTAGGCTACGTGCACATATTGAGCATTAGTGAGGTTTTTCTTTGTTAGGAAGTTAGAAGGGTTAAAAGTTGATCAGCAGTTTTTCATTTTTCCAACAAAATTTACAGGACCAATTTTTTTAGGGGTCAGGTGCAGGGGTTGCAAGGGGGTTGCAAAGTGCAGGGGGCTTGAAAACTACCGTATTTTTCGGACTATAAGACCATATGACACACCCAAGTTTTAGAGGTGAAGAATAGAGAAAAAAAGATTTAAAGCAAAATAATTTGGTAAAAGCTTTAAGGGAATATAGTGCTGAGGGACTTTAGCGCTGTCAGTAAAGTACAGTCAGGGCCGCATTAACCATGAGCCAATATGAAGCGTTCGCTCAGGCGGCGCTATATAGGGGGCGGCAAGGTGGCAGGCGCCCTGCAGCTAGCTACTGGCATGGGAGCCGCGGCCGCCGCCCCCGATATATACTAAAGCAGTGCAGCGCGCCGGCCGCTGCCTGCTTTCAAATCTTCCTCCCCCCTGCAGCTCTGCTCTGCAAGGAGAAGGCGGTGACATCATCAGTGAGAGTCCCACAGGGCAGAGCGCAGGACACATTCTGGAAGAGGCCGGAGCTGCAAGGGGAGCGGAGGAGAGAGTTCCCTGAAGAAGAGAGGTGATGCGAGAAGAAGGAGGTGAGAGGAGAGCGGAGGAGAGAGGAGCTGGCAGGAGAGAGAGGGTTCGATTAGGAGCTGTGAGGAGAGGAGGGGAAAGGGATGCAATTAGGGGGCCTGAGGAGAGAGGAGGTGAGAGGAGCTGGAAGGAGAGAGAGGGGGTGAGAGGAGCTGGAAGGAGAAAGGAGAGAGAGGGGGTGAGAGGAGCTGGAAGGAAAAAGGAGAGAGAGGGGGTGAGAGGAGCTGCAAGGACAGAGGAACTGGAAGGAGAGAGGGGGTGAGAGGAGCTGCACTGTACACATATGTGCCCAGGAGTGTCCCTGCACTGTACACGTGGGTCCAGGAGTGTCCCTGCACTGTACACATGTGCCCAGGAGTGTACCTGCACTGTACACGTGTGCCCAGGAGTGTACCTGCACTGTACACGTGTGCCCAGGAGTGTCCCTGCACTGTACATGTGTGCCCAGGGGTGTCCCTGCACTGTACACGTGTGCCCAGGGGTGTCCCTGCACTGTACACGTGTGCCCAGGGGTGTCCCTGCACTGTACACGTGTGCCCAGGGGTGTCCCTGCACTGTACACGTGTGCCCAGGGGTGTCCCTGCACTGTACACGTGTGCGCCCAGGGGTGACCCTGCACTGTACACGTGTGCGCCCAGGGGTGTCCCTGTACTGTACACGTGTGCGCCCAGGGGTGTCCCTGCACTGTACACGTGTACCCTGGTGTGGACGAGACAGGGTGATTTGTGTGCAGGCATCCGCCTGCGCACAGATCACATATGGCAGTGAATGGGTGCGCACGGTCATGTGCAGTCAAGCGCAGCACCGTGCGGTCCCATTATAAAGATAGGGGCTTGCAGTGCTGCGGTCACATTGCGGATCCCCTCCGCAGAACGCTGTGGAGGGGAACGCAAATGTGAAAGTAGCCTTAGTGCGGTGGTGGCTTGTTAATGCTTAGACTGCAGGTACTTACCTGTGGTGTGTGGATGGTGCAGCATGATGGACATGTCTGACTAGTCAGTGCAAGGCAGCGCCACATTGAAGCTGCCCAGAGTTTTGTAGGCATGTGCCAGAGATAATAGATTGCAATCAGTGCTGCCTCCTGTGCTATAAGGATGCAGGACTGTGTCAGCTACAGGAGCACCACTCTGCCGCCATTATTGTGTGTCTGTGATACGGCCAGAGCTAAGGGATGGGGTACTCGGACACCGGGGCTACTGTGTGGGGAGTCACGGATGGTCGGGACCCCGGTGCCGTGCCCTGGTGATCAATTAGAAAAGATGTTGATGTTAATGGTGGGGGTTAAAGGGGTTATTTACAGGGGATCGTGACGCCACCTGTAGTGTCCAGTAAGATGGTACCGGCGCTGCCAGCCGGCCGCTGAGGTGATGGTTGAGGCAGCTAAGTGTGGTACAGCTCCCCACAGGTGGAGCTTTACCTCAGGGCAGCTATTGTGGTGAGATGGTTAGGGAGGACAGTGATGGAAATGGTGGTGCTACAGTTCTTACCCCTCTGCTGAGCTGCTGATGATGTTGAGCCTTCTGAGCTGAGGCGGGATGAATAACAGAAACCAGTTCAAGTTTAACTTTGCTTTACTTGGTACCGGTTGATGGCATAACAAGACACGGTACAGTTTGGTTTACAGGGTGGATGTTGCCAGTTCAGAGTTTCCCTTATGGAGTCTCTAGATGTCCTCTCTTTGTCTTTCAGGGCTAACTTCTCTCTTTGTTCCTCAGTCTTTCCCACCCTTGCACAGCTCACCCGCCTGTCCTGCAGTCTGTATCTAGTATGTATATCTAGACTGGTACCAGTCCAAATGGGAACAGCAGGAACGCACAAGTTTCCCACCTGACACCGGGATTTAGTCTTCCTTCACTAGTGTAGAACCGTCTTTTGGGCTTGAGGGGTGAGGTACCTTTGTGGGGCTGTCAGCAACCCGGTTCTGTTGGGCCTGCAGCTCGTCAGCTTTGCAGTCAGGGTTGAACTCCAGGCTGCCTCTGCTGTTCGTGTCGCCGGTGCTCCCTCAGCGTGACCAGCCGGCTCCTACCAGTCCTGGCCCGTTGCCTTCTGTCCTGGGTCCCCACTTAAAGATGGGGTACTCTCCACTCAGCTGGGCTGCCAGGCCTGACCACTCTGTCTGCCTTCCCAGCACCATCTGAGGTAAACTGTCAACTGTCACTCTTCCTCTATCCTAAGCTTCGTCCCCACCTATCTGGGATCTACCAAGTACTGATTCCCCCTACTCTAGGTGGTGTGGTCCTAAGTGAGTGTAAAAATAGACTCCATAAGATTTAAATCCCAAACTAGCAACTTACAATAATATTACATATAGATAATAAGTGTAATACCGCTCTGTGGCGCCTAGATGCAGGGATGCCATATCTGTAGGTTGTGCCAAGCCGCCATTGCCATTAATGACCCTTGTTCTGGATTCTTCTGTGGTTCCTCTGTGTGTGTGATGGCACTGACATCCTTGAGTTGGGGGGGGGGGGCGCCGATCTGTAGTTCGCCTCAGGCAGCAGAGAGGCTAGGTTCACCCCTGAGTACTGTATGCAAGTGAGTATAAGAACTGGGGGAGGGGGCTTACATTTAATGCAAATGCCACTCTAACACTGAAGAAAAAGGACTGGAGTGCTGCTTTAAGATATCATAGGTGCCATTCATATCAAGTTAAGGAGACCTATAACTCCCAGCATGTCCTGCAGATCCTTTGGCATGCTGGGAGTCATAGTTCACCATAGGAGTGGTAGAATGCTTGTATGTACTCAGTAATTTATTAACCATTCATTCTTAGGTTTGGCTCACATTAAATGCTGTCAGTCTGGTACTCCCACGCTAGAAACAGGGACATTTTTCATCAGCTACAGGACTTGACTTGCTGGGAAGCAATGAAGAGGGAGGACTGGAGCAGCACAAGACAGCACAGAGCCCTTCCTCTTCATTACATCACTGCAGGTCCTGTAAGATGAGACATCTCTTTGTTTCTAGTGTGATAGGGCCAGACTGACAGCATTTAATGTGAGCACTCAGCTCCTAAGGTACGCCAGGAGTGACAGGGCCAGGCACATTTGCAGCGTTTCCCTGCTCCTGCCTGATCTCCCCAGCCCAGCAGACACATGATCTCCCCAGCCGCTGCAGGAATCCGGTGGCTCGGGCAACCATGTGAGTCCACTGTTTAATGTAAAGGAATATTCATTTACTGTTTCCCATGCCCACTTCACGGCACAGAAGTCATCGCTGAGAGGTGCATGCGGGGAACCTCCCCACGAGCAGTAAATAATAAAGTACTTTAAACAGCAGGTCCTGGTGTTTTCCCTAGCAGCTGGATTCCTGCAACAGCGACCTTTTCCTCCATCCTGTGCTCCCAGTCCACCACTGCCCTCTCCTCACAGCAATCCAAAGCATGCATAATTGTACATTCAGACTATTAGACACACCCAACACTTTCCTCCAAAATTTGGAAGGAATAAAGTGTGTCTAATAGTCTGAAAAATACTATACTAAGTAAAATAAGATTATATGATTGCTGGTGTCCAAATTCCAAGGAAGCACTAAGAGCCACAATTCACAATGATTTTACAATTTAATTAAATACAACTGTGCCCTGGACCAAGCTGTGCTACACGTTCAGAGGACATTAATAACACTACAAAAATCAAGCACTGTTCATTCTCATTTACCATTATTTCTTACAATTGATAATCCGGAAGCAATTCAATACGATATCATTCAAACCAATGTTAGTCTGGAATTAAAAAGGTTAACAAAATAACATTGAAGTAGAGTCAATATAATCTAATGATTCCAGATCCAGGCCATTGATATTCATATTTCCCTTGTTGAACTTTTGATCTGAATCAGTTGAAAAGCAATATTTCTTAGAACCTGGGCTTGCAGCAGCCATGCTGCCAGAAACACATGGTGGAGAATCAATGTGTGTGCAAAGCTTGGGATAGCTCTGGCAGAACCTGTGAGGGCTCTCTCTCAGTGATTGGAGCAACCGTTGTCCTGGAATGCACCTGTTATGGAAGCATGGAAATGGCTGGCATCCTGGAAGGGAATCCAGGCATAATCTTAAAGTACCCTAAGGCTGTGTGCCCACATGCCGGGTTAGGGCCGGTTTAGATGTGTAAACCGCCGGTCGGTTTACATAAGTTTTATGTAAATTTATGTTAATCCAAACCGGCGTTTGGATTAACATTAAAACCTATGTAAACCGACACCCGCTGTGCACACAGCGGCGGTTTACACATGCTCATCTGTTGGTTCCCAGCGGGTTAGCAAAGAATGAGCATGTCCTATAAACCGGCCGGTTCTGCAGCGGCTGCAAGCAGAATCATGTGCTGCTTCCAGCCGCTGCAGAATTGCCGGCGCTAACCCGCTGTGCACCCGCCCGCAGCACCCGCCTCACATACCCGCCAGGAAGCCACCGGACGCCTGCAGAGCTTCCTGGCGGGTCCGCCCAGCCGCCCACCGGCACAAAGCCGGTATGTGGGCACACACCCTAACAAGCACAAAACCTGGTTAGCCACATCTGTGATGAACACGTTTATACCAGCGGCAATATCCAGGAACCTTGACCTTCAGAAAAGGAAGATTTTAACAGCAGGAGATGGAATCTGCCATCATCACTCCTCTGATCCATAGAGGGACTAAATAGTCCCTAGAAGCGTTTAAAATAACAAATACATGTAATATAGCAGACATCCATAGCTATGTGAATTTTATAAGTTTTTAATGATGTTTTTAAAAGTACATATGTATACATGAATTTATGTTTTTGGAATGAACATCCCTAAATAGGGTTATAACATCAGTGAATTCTCTTCTCATTTTTAGCTATAGAAGGGTATTATGAGATAGAGGAACAGTGACAAGCCATGATGTAAAGGGGGTAGCGCTGGGTCTTCATCCAAGTAGAATGTGCCTACAAAAGAAGTTGTGTAAAAGTAGTGAAAAAAATCTTAATTAATTCTAAATTAGAATGTATATATAAGTAGGCATGGTACATTTACATGGAAATATTGAATTTACATGGGCACAGGCACTCCTAATCTGTTTTAGTCAACAGACAAGATCAAAGCCACTTTGAAAATGTATTTCAAATTACCTTTGTGTCTACGTTATCATGTGTAAAATAGCGCGCAAGTGACCACATATAGGGATCAAAGTATATTTTGTTCCTGCAGGGAGATGAGCAGCAGTGAATGCTTTTAGTATGCTCATAACATACTGACAAACTGGTTATTTCACCATTTGGTATAAAATGCTTCAATATCCTACAGACAAGTTTTCAGATGAATAGTTTTTCAGGTCTGAATTATTTTACAATATCTCCTTTTTATGATTGCATGTACAGTCATGGCTGAAAGTGTTGGCGACCCTAAAATTGTCCCAAAAATGAAGTATTTTTACCAGAAAATGATTGCAATTACATGTGTTTTGTCACACTCATATTTATTTCCTTTTTGTGTATTAGAGCAACATAAAAAAGCAACTTAAAAAGAATGTCCCATAACTCAAAAAATGGTACGGACAAAATTGTCGGCAACTTAAACTTAATATTTGGTTGCACACCCTTTGGAATAAATAATTGCAATCAATTGCTTCCTATAACCATCAACGAGCTCCTTACTTCTCTCAACTAGAATTTCGGACTCTTCTATTGCAAAGTGCTCCAGTTCTCTCATATTAGAAGACACCTTCCCAATAGCAATTCTATCACCTCCACAGGTGTTCAATGGGATTTAGATCCAGACTCATTGCTGACACTTCAGAATTCTCCAGCACTTTGTTTCCATCTATTTCTAGGGACTTCTTGAAGAATGATCGGGGTCATTGTCCTGCTGGAAAACTCATGACCTGGGATTCAAACCCAGCTTTCTGATATTGGTCACAAGTTAACATTGCGACCCAAAATCCTTTGGTGATCTTCAGATTAGACAGCAAAACAACTTGAAAACATTTTTTAAATCTATTATATTTCTTATCCACCATCCAAACTATCCTGTGTTGCAACATTTGATCATTTTTTCTCTGCTGTCCACATCCTGGTTGATTAGCTACAGTGCCATTATAAACTTATTGATTATGTTGTGCACTGTGGACAAAGGAACATCAAGACCTCTGGAGATGGACTTGCAACCTTGAAATTGTTGATATTTTTCTCAAGTTCTCAGATAGTTGTCTTCTCCGCTTTCTGTTCTCCTTGCTTAGAATGGCACACACAGACACACAAAGCAAAAAATTGAGTCAACTTCTCTACTCCTTTTTATCTGGTTTTAAGTGTGATTTGCATATTGCCCATACCTGTTACTAGCCACAGGTGAGTTTAAACGAGCATTACAAGCTTGAAGCAGAGTTGTTTACCCACAATTTCAGAAAATTGCCATTCAGTCCAGTTATTTTGAGGGTTTTCTTTCAAATTATGTCCAACTTACCTTTTTTTCAGTTTTTTGTGTTGTTAAAATACACAAAGTAAGTAAATGTGTATTACAAAATATCTGGATAAGACTTGGGATGCGAGAGGGCCTTATACAGTTCTGGGGTCCTCTACTATCCGTTACTAAACATCATAAAAGCTGTAGATTCAAAACTACAAAATGTTTGTCCTGGAGTCTTACTGTCATATATTAAGAATGATAGAAAAACTTGGAACAAGTTGATCCAGGGATTTAGCTAACATCAGCAGCAATAGAATTTAGGAAATTGGATGTGACTGATTGTTATAGTTGATAGTTGAAATATAAATCAGTTGTGCTATTATTATTTTTTTTTTTTTACAAAAATGTATTTCCTCTTATATTTTAAATGAACAAGTCTTTAAAGTGATATTGCTGGAAAAATAAAAGATATGTAATTGTGCAAGACACAAGAATATAAGACGTGTGGGTATGCTAGAGTATATTGAAGGAAAAGACTGTAGGCCTCATTCATCAAAGCCTTTTAATGACAAAATTCTGGCATGAAAAAGCTTTGAAAATTCACACAATTTTGTGCAATTGGAGGTTGCATTAAATTTATGTGACATTTTCGCACATCTCCTTCAAAGTCAGTAGGCTGGGCTGGACCGCCAGCCAGTCAGCAAAACCCTAAATTGGAAATTTTAATAGTGTATTAAAGCGAACCTGTCACCCCCTCCAGGCATCTAAAAATACCATAGCCACCTTCTGCAGCACTAAGGCTGCATTCTGACAAGGTGTCTATAGCATTTATGCTCCCTTGATTCACTGAAATAAAGACTTTTGTAAGATCTGTTTCAAACCTGATCCAAGACCGGGAGGCGGGTTTTCAAGTGCCTGTCTCCCTCCTCTGTGGTGTCAGTCATCCCTCTCTGCTCTCTGTGCACCACCTCCAGGGCCATCTCCCTGCATTACAGAGCTTTGTCAGCTCTGCTACAACACAGAGCTGCTGTTATAGGAGACCTCACAGTAGTAAATCTAGCAGGAGGACCCTGAGCAGACAAAGCACTGCCTGCTATGTAGCAGCCCTTGAGCTGAGCAGTTTTCACTTTCAGTTTCTTGTAAACAGCAGCATTGCTCCTCAGCCTATGATCTAAAGCACAAACTCAACTCTGCTGCACTGCTGACAGCTCAAGGCTGCTATGTAGCAGGCAAGGCTTTCTCTGCTCAGGATCCTCCTGCTAGATTTACTACTGTGGGGTCTCCTATAACAGCAGCTCTATGATGTAGCAGAGCTGACAAAGCTCTGTAGTGCAGGGAGGTGGCCCTGGAGGTGGTGCACAGAGAGCAGAGAGGGATGACTGACACCACAGAGGAAGGAGATAGACACTTGAAAACCCGCCTCCCGGTCTTGGATCTGGTTTGAAACAGATTTTATATAAGTCTTTATTTCAGTGAATCAAGGGAGCATAAATGCTATAGACACCTTGTCAGACTGCAGCCTTAGTGCTACAGAAGGTGGCTATGGTATTTTTAGATGTCTGGAGGGGGTGACAGGTTCGCTTTAAATCTGGCTCTGGACAGGAGTTCACATACAAGGACTATATTAAAAAAACAAGACTCAGACAGAAGAATTTCAAATAGATGCCTGCAGATTTTTTCACAGATGAGAGAGAATACTCATATTTAGAGATGAGCAGACCCATGGAACTTTGAGTTCTGGAGGTTCAGCTGGACTTTATATAAAGTTTGGATCTGGGCCTGAACTTGACCCGAACCTCATTGGAAGTCACTGATTGTTTATGGCTGGCTGTATGTTGGCGGAGAGCCAAACTGTCCAAAGTACTCTCGGGGGAGGGAGAAAACGTTTTTTCCTTTTTGTTTTTTCGGTACACACTACATCTGATAACTCTGATTTTACCCCAGTGTGATCCATTTAAACCCTGCAAGTGGCTCGCCACTGGGCAAAGCACCGAGCGTACTTGAGCACCAAATGTACCTGAGCACCGAGTGTACCTGAGCACTGAGCGTACTCGAGCACTGAGTGTACCTGAGCACCAAGAGTACCTGAGCACTGAGCGTACTTGATCACTGTGTGTACCTGAGGACCAAATGTACCTGAGCACTGACTGTACTCGAGCACTGAGTGTACCTTAGCACCGAGTGTACCTGAGCACCGAGCGTACTCGAGCACTGAGCGTACCTGTTCATGGCAATAGTTGCTCCAGTGGTTTGCACAAACACCAAAGTTTTATGTTCGGATCCACTCATCTCTTCTCTTGTTATTCCAAGACTCATGAGAGATGGTATTAAATTATCATTAAATTGGCGAATAAAAAAAATATTACAAAATATAATTGGGTACTGTATACTTTTAAGTCAATTTCAGACCACATTGTAATCAAAATGGAAGGTGAGGGAGAATTGGACTGAGGAAGAGACCCTTACACTTCAATATACATTGGTTTGATAAATTTGGAGACATGGCAGATATTTTGAAAGACTTAAATATATTTCTGGAGTTAAATAAGAATACACCAGTACATTGATTTTATGGAATGTTACTAACATTTATTTGAGAGGATTGTTGTTTCAAAAAAATACAGCATTCAAAAAAAGGGTAGTGCAAGGATTGGGATAGATGAGAATGAGACAAACACATTGTGTTTTAATTCTCCCACAAATATTAATAGGAATAATTGTTAAAAAGCAGTATTACTTGATGCCATGAAAGCTTCTAATTGTAAGGAATAGGGATGTTTATGGGGTGTAAGGAAAATGTTATTAACTGAGTGAAATATCCAATGTGGCTCACCAAAAAGGACAAACATTTTTAAAAAATGTACCAGAAAAAGAAACAGCCATTATCAATACAGAGTAAAAGAAAAAATGATGAAAAAATGAATGCAACAACAGGATGTAGCAGGCCTCTTTGATGAAGGTAGGGGCAGCAGAGATACAAGATGCTGGCATAACCAATCACAACCTTCCTGAAAAATGGAAAGAAAGGTGCTAGCATTAAACATGCACACGGATAAGGCTTGCATAGGGTGCCAGTCACACAGGTATGTGAGATGCACAATGTCTGGCATACAACCTATTGATGATGCCCATGCTATTAGATCAGGAGGGCTGCCCAGCACTATATAAGTGCATGCCACAGAATAGACCCCCTAAGTCACCCAAGCAACATTAAAGTCCTGGGTGACCTGCACAAAAATAGAAAAATGGGCAAAAGGTTTTCAAAAGGTTTTATAAAATAATGTAAGGTATTGGTTCATATTTTGGGCAAAGTACACAAGCTTGCAACCCAAGTGTCAAGGGTCCCTGCACTAAATATAAACCCACTAGAAAAAGGCCCGATGCTATTGCATCGGGAGTGCGGTGTAATGAACAGGTGCCGTAAAAATAGCCACTGAATAGTACAGTCTTCTCTCCGAAAAATACGCTGTTGTTGCGGGATTTATATAGAGTATATAATGGCTCAGTGGTTAGCACTGTATACGGTGGCTCAGTGGTTAGCACTGTATATGGTGGCTCAGTGGTTTGCACTGTATACAGTGGCTCAGCAGTTAGCACTGCATACGGTGGGTCAGTGGTTAGCACTGTACACGGTGGCACAGTGGTTAGCACTGGTAACGGTGGCTCAGTGGTTAGCATTGTATACGGTGGCTCAATGGTTAGCACTGTATATGGTGGTGCAGTGGTTAGCACTGTATACGGTGGCTCAGTGGTTACCACTGTATACGGTGGCTCAGTGGTTAGTACAGTATCGTGGCTTAGTGGTTAGCAATGTAAACGGTGGCTCAGTGGTTAGCAGTGTTTACGGTAGCTCAGTGGTTAGCACTGTATACAGTGGCTCAGTGGTTAGCACTGTATACGGTGGGTCAGTGGTTAGCACTGTATAGAGTGGTTAAGTGGTTAGCACAGTATATGACGGCTCAGTGGTTTGCACTGTGTGGTGGCTCAATGGTTAGCACAGTATATGGTGGATCACTGGTTAGCACAGTATACAGTGGCTCAGTGGTTAGCACAGGTTATGGTGGCTCAGTGTATAGCAGTGTATACGGTGGGTCAGTGGTTAGCACTGTATATGGTGGCTCAGTGGTTAGCACTGTATATGGTGGCTCAGTGGTTAGCACTGTATACGGTGGCTCAGTGGTTAGCACTATATATGGTGGCTCAGTGGTTTGCACTGTATATGGTGGCTCAGTGGTGCGTGGCTCAGCAGTTAGCACTGTACGGTGGCTCAGTGGTTAGCACTGTATACAGTGGCACAGTGGTTAGCACTGGCAACAGTGGCTCAGTGGTTAGCATTGTATACCGTGGCTCAGTGGTTAGCACTGTATACGGTGGCTCACTGGTTAGCACTATATATGGTGGCTCAGTGGTTAGCACTGTATATGGTGGCTCAGTGGTTGGCACTGTATACGGTGGCTCAGTGGTTAGCACTGTATACGGTGGCTCAGTGGTTAGCACAGTATCGTGGCTTAATGGTTAGCAATGTATACGGTGGCTCAGTGGTTAGCAGTGTATTCGGTGGCTCAGTGGTTAGCACTGTATACAGTGGTTCTGTGGTTAGCACTGTATACGGTGGCTCAGTGGTTGGCACTGTATACAGTGGCTCAGTGGTTAGCACTGTATAAAGGGGTTAAATGGTTAGCACAGTATATGATGGCTCAGTGGTTAGGACAGTATATGGTGGGTCAGTGGTTTGCACTGTGTAGTGGCTCAGTGGTTCGCACAGTATATGGTGGATCAGTGGTTAGCACAGTATATGGTGGCTCAGTGGTTAGCACAGTTTATGATGGCTCAGTGTATAGCAGTGTATACGGTGGGTCAGTAGTTAGCACTATATATGGTGGCTCAGTGGTTAGGACAGTATATGGTGGGTCAGTGGTTAGCACTGTGTGGTGGCTCAGTGGTTAGCACTGTATATGGTGGCTCAGTGGTTAGCACAGTATATGGTGGCTCAGTGGCTAGCAGTCTATATGGTGGGTCAGTGGTTAGCACTGTATATGGTGGCTCAGTGGTTAGGACAGTATATGGTGGCTGAGTGGATAGCACTGTACATGGTGGGTCAGTGGTTAGCACAGTATATGGTGGCTCAGTGGAGAGCAGTGTAAATGGTGGGTCAGTGGTTAGGACTGTATAGAGTGGCTGAATGGTTACCTGTCTCCTCCTGTCCTCTGGCCCTGTGTCCCCCTGTCCTCTGGCCCTGTGTCCCCCTGTCCTCTGGTCCTGTGTCCCCTTATCCTCTAGCCCTTTGTCCCCTTATCCTCTGGCCCTGTGTCTCCCTGTCCTCTGCCCCTGTGTTCCCCAGTCCCCTGCCCCTGTGTGCCGGTGTTCTCTGGCCCTGTCTTCTGGTCCTGTGTCATGCTGTCCACTGGCCCTGTGTCCCTCTGTCCTGTGTGCCCCTGTGTCCCCGTCCTGTGTGCCACTGTCCTGTGTGGCCCTGTCCTGTCTTGTGTGTCCGTGTCCTGTGTGGCCCCCTGTCTGTCCTGTGTGGCCCCCTGTCTGTCCTGCGTGGGCCCCTGTTTGTCCTGTGTGGGCCCCTTTCTGTCCTGTGTGGGCCCCTGTCTGTCCTGTACGGGCCCCTGTCTGTCCTGTGTGGGCCCCCGTCTGTCCTGCGTGGGCCCCTGGTGTCCTGCGTGGCCGCCTGTTTGTCCTGCATAGCCCCCTGTGTGTACTGCATGGCCCCCTGTGTGTCCTGCGTGGCCCCCTGTGTGTCCTGCGTGGCCCCCTGTGTGTCCTGTGAGGCCCCCTGTGAGTCCTGTGTGGCCCCCTGTGTGTCCTCTGAGGGCCCCTGCATGTCATGTGTGGCCCCTGTGTATGCTGTGTGGCCCCCTGTCTGTCCTGTGTGGCCCCCTGTGAGTCCTGTGTGGTCCCCTGTCATTTGCCCACTCCCTGTGCACTTATACAAAGTGCCGACACTGCAGCTGTGCAAGCAATGTGGCACACTGTATCAGTGCAGCAGCGGGATATGTGCCCCCTCCATGCTCCCTCCGTGCTCCGTGCCCCCTCCTCTCACCCTGTCTGTGCACACCTCTGCCATCCAGGCAGATGAGGTCCCGGATCCCTGCAGCCTGTGCTTTATTGCTCTGGACGTCTGAAGACACCGGGAGCCGATCACAGAGCACAGATCCCGGCTAAAGCTGCGGCTGCAGGGACATTGCGGCTCGCGATGGAGCATGTGCGCCATCGCTCGCGGCGCTGGCATCCGGCCGCGGTGCATGCCGGAATAGCGGCACAGTGGCCGGATGCCAGCAATTGGCAATTATTATATAGGATATCTTATATTACTTTTATATAATGTATTAAAGTTTTTTTTCCAAATTCTTTCTCTTCCTTCTTCCTTCAAACAGGATGGTTGGTGGATGGGAGGAGGTAAGTTTACTAATAAAATAAATTTCATGATTTGTATTAGAAAAAGTGATCGTACGTTTCTGGTTAGTTTTTTTTTTACATACCGTATTTAGAAAAGATAAACTAAATTTAAAAAATTGTCATTGTTAGGATTACTGTTCACCATTTTAAACATCATTTAAGGAGAGTTTTTATTACAGGTGAGGAAACATTACATTGTGTGTTTCCACCCTTGATGTGAATTATTGGGATCTCCTTACATAGACCCTGCCATAGACTTTTATGATACGACTCAATAAAATTAAAGTATTATAAGAGTTGAAAAAATGAGGCAAAATTGTCAGTAGTGTTTCATTCTTTAAGAGTGGAAGATGAGAACGACTTCACTCTCACGATTTCTTTATATAGTTCATCTAAGAATTTTATTTGTGTAACAGGCCCAATGTTACATAGTGTAAGATAAAAGGTCAACTGCAAGACAGTAGCAGATGTTTCGAGTCACTACCTGACTGTTTCTACACTGACCCCTTATATGCCTTATTCATACCAATATATTCAGGTATTTTATGACCATATCTGTATTTTTACCACCATCTCATAAACCTGAAATCCTCTGGCCATCCTTTTGTCATCATTTATTACATATTCCAGTTAGCTTAACTCCTTTATAATGTGTTCTCAACCTGTTAGTTTTATGTTGTGTATTATACTATGTAACTCTTTCACTGTATGTACTGTATACCAATTTTAGATATTTTTTTTCACTTTCACCCATTTATTGACTGTATGAAAATTGTCACTTCAGTGAGGAAGTTGAGAAACTCTAGTGCCACCTTTAAATAGCAATCCTCAAAGTCATAATCGACTCTTTAACAAGCCTTTTAATATGATTTAGGATGTGCGCAGTTGCTGCGTTTAGGGGTGACAGCCCCTCATCTGTGCAGTGTGTGGGAGTTCTGATCTGGCTGTATGAGAGGCTAAGACAAGGTCTGGGGAATTAGCTTTCTACCTTATGGAGAGGAATATGCCTGCCAGCACAAGGAGACAGATGAGCTGATAAGGAGACTTTTAGCCGCAAAGTTCCTCTGGGAAAAATGCAAATGGTCACTTCAGTGAGAAAGTTGACGAACTCTAGCTCTATCTTTAGGTAACAATCCTCAAAGGCGCTAGAGTTTGTCAACTTCCTCACTGAAGTGACCATTTGTATAATTCCCAGAGCAGCATTGCAGCTAAAAGTCTCCTTATCAGCTCATCTGTCTACTTGTGCTGGCAGGCAGATTCCTCTCCATGAGGAAAATAGCTAGTTCCCCAGACTTTGACTGTATGATAAACACATGGGAAGATTCAAAATGTTTCCTACTCTGTTGCCCATGTCCTTATACTTCTCACTCTGTCATATTATGCTTTTTACACAAATAAAATTCTTTGCTAAAATACCAAAAGAAATCATGAGAGTGTGGTTGTTCTCTTCCATTATATCTAGGGATAAACACCCAGTTTAACCAGCACCTCTTAACAGCGTTGAGTGCACACAAATATTTTTCACTAACTCAAAAGTTACCGTCACACGCGGCAACATTGCTAGGCAATTTCACTGGCAATTTGCTGGTTGCAGTGAAGCCATGGACACATTGTTCTATTTTGTGGCTGTGTACAAATGTAACAATGTGTCCATGATTTCACTGCAACCAGCAAATCACCAGTAAAATTGCCAAGCAATATTGCCGCATATGACGGTACCTTTAGCGTACAAACTTAGATTAGAAGGCCTTAAAATGTTTATGGCAAAAAATGTTCCAACTTCAAGATTTTCCATATAAAATTATTATTTCATGATAAAAGATGTGTACAAAAAAAGGGTATGCAAGGGGCAGGGAGAGTTCATGACAACGCATTTGGAACACGGGCTGTTATCTAGTTCCTGCATTGCCAGGAACCCTCCCTCCCCCTGTATTCCCCTTTTTTATACATGTCTTTTATCATGGAATAAAGAAATAATTTTATATAGAAAATCTTGAAGCTGGAACATTTTTTCTTATACTGGTTCACAACACGCTTTCTCAGGATGTGGTTCAGTGCAGCAAGGATCTTTCTACAGTTGTGGCCAAAAGTATTGACACCCCTGCACTTCTGTCAGATAATACTCAGTTTCTTCCTGAAAATGATTGCAATCACAAATTCTTTGGTATTATTATCTTCATTTAATTTGTCTTCAATTAAAAAAACACAAAGGAGAATGAAGGAAAAAGAAAACATTGATTATTTTACACAAAGCTCCAAAAATGGGCCAGACAAAAGTATTGGCACCCTCAGCCTAATACTTGGTTGCACAACCTTTAGCCAAAATAACCGCGATCAACCGCTTCCGGTAACCATCAATGAGTTTCTTACAATGCTCTGCTGGAATTTTAGACCATTCTTCTTTGGCAAACTGCTCCAGGTCCCTGATATTTGAAGAGTGCCTTCTCCAAACTGACATTTTTAGATCTCCACAGGTGTTCTATGGGATTCAGGTCTGGACTCATTGCTGGCCACCTTAGAAGTCTCCAGTGCTTTCTCTCAAACCATTTTCTAGTGCTTTTTGAAGTGTGTTTTGGGTCATTGTCCTGCTGGAAGACCCATGACCTCTGAGGGAGACACAGCTTTCTCACACTGGGCCCTACATTATACAGGTAAGTTACAGGTGCTGTTAATTACACAAATTAGAGAAGCATCACATGATTTTCTAACAGTGCCAATACTTTTGTCCACCCCCTTTTTTATGTTTGGTGTGGAATTATATCCAATTTGGTGTTAGGACAATTCTTTTTGTGTTTTTTCATTGTAGATAAATTAAATGAAGATAATAATACCAAAGAATTTGTGATTGCAATCATCTTCAGGAAGAAACTGAGTATTATCTGACAGAATTGCAGGGGTATCAATACTTGCCACAACTGTATATTAATGGGAAGCTAAAAAAGTTATGGGTCTTGGAAGAAGGGGAGGAAAAAACGAAAACACAAAACAGAAAATCGCTTGGGGTGAAGGGGTGCATAAAAATGCTAAAGTTTGAAAATTTTCAAATTTTTTACAAATTTTTGCTTATTTTCATAAATAAACACAAATAATATGCACCAAAATGTACCACTTACATAACATGCAATACTGTATGTCATGAAAAATAAACTCAGAATCACTGTCATGAGTTGAAGTGTTTCAGAGTTATTACATTATTCAGCCCTTAGCATTTATTTGTTTATTCTTATGGTAGCTCTCAGTATTACCAAAGTTCTTCACTAGGTTGTTTATAGAGTGTTCTGTTCTTTAGCAAAGCTAAAATCTCTTATTTAGTTGATTTATAGTACTTTAGCTCCCTCTAGTGACTGAATCTTTTTATCAGCATTAGCTTTTCTATTTTATATCTGTTTCTCCTCCCCTTTGCAATGCATTATGGTAGTTCAGTCTACATTTTCTCTTCATGCTTCATGCAGGAAGACAGTCTCCATCTTAAACCTCTTGTGATAGCATTGCTGGTAAGGCGTCTATCTTATTCGCAGCCATTAACAGTTCCAACTGTTAGTTTAGTCTAGTCTATTGCATCCTAGGTTAGACTCAAGCTTATATAGGTGTTTAACGCATATTATATAGCTATCGGTGACATGTATTTTTCTGTTGTATCACACCTGCATTGATTGTATATATCTATTGTCCTTAGTATCACTGAATCATACTACCACATTCCAACACTTCAGCAACAGTCTTCTTATTCGACTCAGTGTAGCGGTTTATCTGCCTGTTTAGCTTCATATACCCATGGCCCCAGGGGTGAACCTAGCCTCTCTGCTGCCTGAGGGAAGTGCAGAATGGCGCCCCCCCCCCCCCCATAGTAAATGCTTTAAAATAGGTAGAAATGAATCTGGTTTGTACAGAACTATGTATATCCTGTTAAAATGAGAATAGTGGCCATTTTAATTTGGAGAATTTGAAAAAAAGACATCCAAACACAAGGATGTCAGCGCCATCACACACATACAAGAACCACAAAGACGAATGCAGAACAAGGATCATTAATGATAATGGCAGCTTGGCAGAAGCAAACAGACACACAATGATGGCGGCAGAGTGGTGGTCTTGTAGGCAGATCCAATACTGCATCTTTATAGCACAGGAGGCAGCACTGATTGCCAACATATTGTCTGACTAGTCAGACATGTCACCATGCGGCACCTTCCACACATACAACGACCAGCAGTCTGAGCATCAACTAGCCGCCACTGCACTAAGCTGGAGAAATGATGCGTCTTCCCCAACAGACCAGACCTCCTTCTCCCAAAACACTTAGCCAATCACAAGCGCAGCACATGGGGCTGTCCAGAGCTAATAGCAGGGGCTTTCGTATTGGGTTAAGGGATGCGGGAGCATGAAGGGGGACGAGCGCCACTGAGCAACCACCACTGGGGAGAAACATGGCTGGATGCCTGTATGTACAGAGGGTCGGCACTGGACATCAGGGGCGGACCTACCGTGGTGCAGCTGGTGCAGCTGCACCAGGGCCCCGACCGGGTAGGGGGCCCCTCAAGTCTGCAGGGGGGCCCCCTGCCGACCCCCATGTCCCTGAGTCAGATGAGAGGGGGTTCCCTCAGCTGATCCCGCCCCTCCTCTCCTGCTCCGGCTCCCAGATCCACAATGCGGCGCAGGTAAGAGCCGCACTCTCGTTCCCCCCTGCCAGCACCCGCAGCCCTGCGCCCGACGCTGCTAGCACCCCCCTCCCCGGTCCTCAACTAAGGCTGCTGCACCAGGGCCCAGTGTGCTAAAGGTCCGCCACTGCTGGACATGGTGTGTAATTATAGCCAATCAGTCCTGCAGCATATGTGAAAGTGACAATGCATCCTGCACCAGGGGTGCACATAGAATTTCTGCTATGGGGTCCCATGATTTCTATGTGCGCCCCTCCCCCCACAAAAAATATTTGGCTTAGGCTGGATCACTCTTTTTCAACTTTGCAGCCGTTACAAAGTCATTTTCCTCCTATTGAAGTCCCTAGATTCCTCTGTCATTGCCCCTATAATGTATGATGCCAACAAAAGTGCCCCCCAAACACTGTATGATCCCCAGTGATTCATCCACCTGCACAGTATGATAACCTGACTGTACCCCCTCAACTATCCTGACACAGTATGATCTACAACTGTGAGCCCCACACAGTCTTCCATACAGTATAAAGGACCTATGTACAGTACGGTATAATGGACCCCAACACAGCCCTCCATAAAGTATAAAGGCTTCTTTGTAGCCCTTCATGTATTATCATGCCCTCCACTGAGCCCTCCAAATGTTATAATTAATTTCATATAGTATAATTGGCTCCATTAGTCCTCCATATATTATAATGCACCCTCATATTCCTCCATATATTATAATGCACCCTCGTAGTCCGCGATATAGTATAATGCACCCTCATAGTCCGTGATATAGTATAATGCACCCTCATAGTCCGCGATATAATATAATGCAACATCCATAGTCTTCCACATAATGCACCCCCTCATAGTCCTCCATATAGTATAATGCCAGCATGCAAGCCTATCAAAGGCAAGGATACAACCTTTGAAGAATATGTCAAAGGTGGTGAAGGAGTTAAATTACATTATATATAGTACACATATACTGGACAACACCTGCTCATTACATACATCATACAGACACACATATCATACATGTCCTTAGTACATACATGCTATATAACATATACACAGCAGGTATACATCATATACACAGAACATGCATGCAGGACAAGTGTATATACTCACAAGATATCCTAAATACACACAGAGACACAACCCACAGACACACACAGGCACAACCCACACACACAACCCACACACATACACAACCCATACACAGACACAACCCATACGGACACAACCCACACACAAATACAAGCCACACAGTTACAACACATACACAACACACAACCCACACACAGAGAACCCACAAACAGACACAAACCCACACAAACACAAACCTACACACATACATGGAAACAACCCACACAGACACAACCCAAACACACTCCACACACAGAGAGACACAACCCACACACAGCACAAACACACATCACAGACACACGACCCATGCACAGATACAAGACAGACACAACCCCACACACAAACACAAACCCAAACACATACAACACACACACAGACACCACCCGCATAGACACAATGCACACGCAGATACAACCCACACACATACACAGCCCACACACACACAGTCCACACAGAGACACAACCCACACACACACAGAGAGACACAACCCACACACACTCCACACGCAGAGAGACACAACCCAAACACACTCCACATGCACAGAGACACAACCCACACACACTCCACACACACACACAGAGACACAACCCACACACACTCCACACACACGCAGAGAGACACAACCCACACACACTCCACACGCAGAGAGACACAACCCACACACTCCACACACACAGACACACAACCCACACACACTCCACACACACGCAGAGAGATACAACCCACACAGACGCAGAGAGACACAACCCACACACACTCCACACACACAGAGACACAACCCACACACACTCCACACACACACAGACACAACCCACACACACTCCACACACACGAAGAGAGACACAACCCACACACACGCAGAGAGACACAACGCACACACACTCCAAACTCACAGAACACAACTCACACACACTCCACACACACAGAGACACAACCCAAACACACGCAACACACACAGAGACACAACCCACACATACGCAGAGAGGAACAACCCACACACACGCAGAGAGACACAACCACACACAACACGCAGAGAGACACAACCCACACACACGCACAGAGACACAACCCACACACACTCCACACACACAGAGACACAACCCACACACACTCCTCACACACAGAGACACAACCCACACACACTCCACACACACAGAGACACAACTCACACACACTCCACACGCACAGAGACACAACCCACACACACTCCACACACACGCAGAGAGACACAACCCACACACACTCCACACGCAGAGAGACACAACCCACACACACTACACACGCACAGAGACACAACCCACACACACACTCCACACACACGCAGAGAGACACAACCCACACACGCAGAGAGACACAACCCACACACACTCCAAACACACAGACACACCTCACACACACTCCACACACACAGAGACACAACCCACACACACGCAACACACACAGAGACACAACCCACACATATGCAGAGAGACACGACCCACACACACGCAGAGATACACAACCCACACACACGCAGAGAGACACAACCCACACACATGCAGAGAAACACAACCCACACACACTCCACACACACAGAGACACAACCCACACACACACTCCACAAACACGGGACACAACCCACACACACTCCACACACACAGAGACACAACCCACACACACTCCACACACACACAGAGACACAACCCACACACACTCCACATGCACAGAGAGACACAACCCACACACACTCCACACACACAGAGACACAACCCACACACTCCACACGCACAGAGAGACACAACCCACACACACATCCACACGCACAGAGAGGCACAACTCACAAACACACTCCACACACACAGAGACACAACCCACACACACTCCACACACACAGACACACAACCCACACACACTCCACACACACAGAGACACAGCTCACACACACTCCACACACACAGAGACACAACCCACACACACGCAGAGAGACACAACGCACACACACGCAGAAAGACACAACCCACCACACACGCAGAGAGACACAACCCGCTCACATGCAGAGAGACACAACCCACACACACGCAGAGAGACACAACCCACACACACGCAGAGAGACACAACCCACACACACTCCACACACAGAGAGACACAACCCACACACACTCCACACGCAGAGAGAACAACCCACACACACTACACACGCACAGAGACACAACCCACACACACTCCACACACACAGAGGGGACACAACCCACACAGCACAAGAGACACAACCCACACACACTCCAAACACACAGACACACACCTCACACACACTCCACACACAGAGACACAACCCACACACACGCACACACACACAGAGACACAACCCACACATACGCAGAGAGACACAACCACACACACGCAGAGATACACAACCCACACACACGCAGAGAGACACAACCCCACACCATGCAGAGAACACACAACCACACCAAACACTCCACACACACAGAGACACAACCCACACACACTCCACACAAACCACAAGGGGACACAACCCACACACACTCCACACACACAGAGACACAACCCACACACACTCCACACACACACAGAGACACAACCACACACAACTCCACATGCCAAGAGACACAAACCACACACACACTCCACACACACAGAGAACACAACCCACACACACCACACGCACAGAGAGACACAACCCACACACACACTCCACACACGCACAGAGAGGCACAACCACACACAATCCACAACACACAGAGACACAACCCACACACACTCCACACACACAGACACACAACCCACACACACACTCCAACACACACAGAGGACACAACTCACACACACTCCACACACACAGAGACACAACCCACACACACAGCCAGAGAGCACACAACCACACACAGCAGAAAGACACAACCCACACACACGCAGAGAGACACAACCCCGCTCACATGCAGAGAGACACAACCCACCACACACGCAGAGAGACACAACCACACACACACGCAGAGAGACACAACCCACACACCACGCAGAGAGAACACAACCCACACACACTCCACACACAGAGAGACACAACCACACACACTCCACATGCAGAGACACAACCCACCACACACTCCACACACAGAGACACAACCCACACACACTCCACACACAACGAAGAGAGACACAACCCACACACACGCAGAGAGACACAACCCACACACCCCAACAAACTCACAGACACCAAACTACACACACACAACACACACAGAGACACAACCCACACATACGCAGAGAGCACAACCCACACACACGCACAGAGAGACACAACCCACACACACACAGAGAGACACAACCCACACACACGCACAGAGACACAACCCACACACACTCCACACCACAACACAACACAACCCACAACACACTCTCACACACAGAGGCACAACCACAACCACACACTCCACACACACACAAGAGACACAACCACACCACACCCCACACGCACAAGAGACACAACCCACACACACTCCACACACAGCAGAGAGACACAACCCACACACACTCCACACGCAGAGAGACACAACCACCACACACTACCACACGCACAGAGACACAACCCACATCACACACACCCACACACAACGCAGAGAGACACAACTCACACAACCACGAAGAAGACACAACCCACACACACTCCAAACACACAGAGAACACTCACACACACTCCACACACACAGAGACACCAAACACCACACACACGCAACACACACACAGACACACAAACCAACCCACACATACGCAGAGAGACACAACCCACACACACGCAGAGATACACAACCCACACACACGCAGAGAGACACAACCCACACACATGCAGAGAGACACAACCCACACACACTCCACACACACAGAGACACAACCCACACACACTCCACAAACACAGGGACACAACCCACACACACTCCACACACACAGAGACACAACCCACACACACTCCACACACACAGAGACACAACCCACACACACTCCACATGCACAGAGAGACACAACCCACACACACTCCACACACACAGAGAGACACAGCCCACACACACACTCCACACGCACAGAGAGGCACAACTCCACACACACACTCCACACACACAGAGACACAACCCACACACACTCCACACACACAGACACACAACCCACACACACTCCACACACACAGAGACACAACTCACACACACTCCACACACACAGAGACACAACCCACACACACGCAGAGAGACACAACGCACACACACGCAGAGAGACACAACCCACACACACGCAGAGAGACACAACCCGCTCACATGCAGAGAGACACAACCCACACACATGCAGAGAGACACAACCCACACACACGCAGAGAGACACAACCCACACACACGCAGAGAGACACAACCCACACACACGCAGAGAGACACAACCCACACACACGCAGAGAGACACAACCCGCTCACATGCAGAGAGACACAACCCACACACATGCAGAGAGACACAACCCACACACACGCAGAGAGACACAACCCACACACACGCAGAGAGACACAACCCACACACACGCAGAGAGACACAACCCACACACACTCCACACACAGAGAGACACAACCCCACACACACTCCACATGCAGAGACACAACCCACACACACTCCACACACAGAGACACAACCCCACACACACTCCATACACAGAGAGACACAACCCACACACACTCCACACACAGAGACACAACCACACGCACACTTCACACACAGAGAGACACAACCCCCACACACTCCACACACACAGAGACACAACCCACACACACTCCACACACCACAGAGAGACACAACCCACACACACTCCACACGCACAGAGAGACACAACCCACACACTCCACACGCACAGAGACACAACCCACACACTCCACACGCACAGAGACACAAACACACACACTCCACACACACAGAGACACAACCCACACACACACAGACACAACCCACACGCAGAGACACAACCCACACACACTCCACACACAGAGACACACACACACACACCTCCATACAGAGACACAACCCACACACACTCCACACGCACAGAGAGACACAACCCACACCACACTCCACACACACAGAGACACAACCCACACACACAGAGACACAACCCACACACACTCCACACGCAGAGACACAAACACACACACACTCCATATACAGAGAGACACAACCCACACAGACTCCACACACAGAGAGACACAACCCACACACACTCCATACATACACAGAGAGACACAACACCACACACACCCACACACAGAGACATAACCCACACACAGAGACACAACCCACACACACGCAGAGAGACACAACCCACACACACTCCACACACACAGACACAACCCACACACACTCCATTTACAGAGAGACACAACCCACACACACTCCACACCGCAGATACAAGCCTCACACAGCACAGACACACATCACTGACACACAACCCAGATACAAGACACATACACAACTCAAACAGACACAAACCCACACAGCACAGACCACACACACACTCCTCTGCTGATGTACATGTGCAGCTTTACCTGCTCACAGCAGCTGAGCACCTCCCCCACGCTCTCTGCCAGGACTGTCCAGCAGGAGAGCAGTGATCTGGTGGATTAGAGCTGCTTCTCCTCTGGATCTTCCATCAGAGGTGACTTCTCCTATTTGCAGGCTCTCACCTCTTCACTTCAAAGACATGCAGGAAGAGAAGAGCACTGGCCAATCAGCTCTGCTGTCACTCAGTCTGATGTAAGAGGTTAATTGGCCAGTGCTCTTCTCTTGCAGGACACGCCCCCTCTGTGAGTTGCTGGACCCGGAGGAGGGTAAAAGCTGCTGCACAGTGCACACATGAAAGTGCAGGTTCCCCCAGCATAGAGCGGCAGAGGCACTGTAGGAGATAGCAGGAAGTCAGGGAGAGAAGAGCTGCCAAAGGCAGTATCTGATAGAGCGGCCCTTCAGCACCTCCGCAGATGCCGCCCCCTATTTTATCAGCAGGTGTCGCCGCCTGAGACATTGTCTCAACTTGCCTTATGATAGATGCGGCCCTGCATGGCCCATGTACAAGAGAGTCCTGATGAAGTGGCCCACTGGCTACGAAAAACGTTGGCATGTTTGTTGTTCTATGGAATGGTGGTGAATAAAAGATTGAAAATCCTTCTGTCTCCTGGGTCAGCGGGGACTAAATCCTGATCTTTACTAATCTGTGCAATCTTCCATGGCCCATGTAGTGAGAACAGAACAGACATCATAAAGTGACACTGGTCAAAGTTGAAAAACGAGGTTTTGTCATTAATATACAAAGTGGTTTGGTCTTTAAGGGATTAATTAAAAGTCTGTACATCAGGTTACACTTGCTGTGTACATCACCAGCTATACATTAGCATTATACAGAAGAACCTATCTCATGTAGCATCATTAGCACCCTGGATGTTTGCCTTTAGAGTATATCAGTAAGGCTGGGGTCACAGTTGGCATGCGTTTTTGTAGTGTCTTTAAAAAACGCATGCGTTTTTCAAGTCACCATGAGTGTTTAAAGGTGTGTGATGGCACCCTGCGTTTTTGTGTGCGTTTTGAAATACGCAACAAAAAATAGTGCATGTACTATTTTTTGGTGCGTTTTGAAAAACGCATGCGTTTTTATAACATGTGCACCTATGGAAAACGCATGCAAAAACGCATGTACAATTAGTACCATTTAGTGCCATTCAAAAACGCATGCGTTTTCCATAGGAGCCCATGTTAAAAAAACGCATACGTTTAACATGGGACCCTATGGAAAATGCATGCGTTTTTGGATGGTACTAATTGTACATACGTTTTTGCATGCGTTTCCCATAGGGCCCCATATTAAAAAACGCATGCGTTTTTGGAAATGCACCAAAAACGCATGGTACTGTCACACATGCGTTTTTGCTACTAGGGCATGCGTTTTTTAACATAGGCGCCTATGGGTGCATTTTTTACATGCGTTTTTGAAAACGCAGGTCTCCAAAAACGCTTGTAAAAAATGCAACTGTGACCCTAGCCTAAGGCTGGTTTCACACTGCAGTTTTTTCCCTGATCAGGTTCCATCAGGTTTAAGTGTCAAAACCAGGAGTGTCTCCAAAACTCAGAACAGGTGTCAATCTTTCAATTATAGGTTTTCTCTGCAAGTTCCTCTCCTGGTTCCTCTCCTGGTTTTGACATACATACCTGATCGAACCTGGTCAGGTAAACAGCTGCAGTGTGAAACCAGCCTAAATAAAACATTGGCCAATGTGACTGCTTTTGATAGATTGGACTTGTACTAGGAGTATTTAAATATTTGATACCTAGTCTTCCTCCAGACATGACTTTCATATTAGGCTAGGGTCACGCATAAGCACTTGGTCCATTTTTGGCTTAATTTTTGTCATTTTTTTTTCTAAGTCCAAAAACTGACAGAAAAACGGATTGGATGTAATAAACATTCTGTCCGTTTTTTTCTGGACCTCAAAACATTGCTGTGTCCGTTTTTTCGCCAAAAACGTTGCTAGCAACGTTTTTGGCATCATTTAAAAAACGCATGCGTTTTTTTAACATGGGGTCCTATGGGAAACGCATGCGTTAATGTATGGCACATATAGGCACCTGCGTTAACGCATGCGTTAACGCATATGCGTTTTTAATGAAAAAAAGTGAAAAAATGACTAAGTCCAAAAACGTTCAGGGGTGCAGGAGGCTCAAAAAGCACCTAAAAAAAAACGGATTGGTCATAGAAATCACTTCCAAAAACGGACTTCTATGTGTGACCCCAGCCTTATAGGAATTGGCCACATTGGAGTTGGACTCGCACAAGTCAAGTCCTCATGGGGCCTTGACCCGTCTACAGAGAACTGTAGAAGAATTGTTCTCAATAGAAAATCTCACTATTTAGTCAACATAACCCTACTCATCAGAACTCTTCTGGAACATTGTGTACAGGTTCCTTACTAGTGATGGGCGAATCCTAAATTACTCGGAATCGCTTGACTCTAGCGAGTCTGAGCACAGGACTCGCTACTCGTTGCGAGTCTAGCGAGTCCAATGTTAATGAATGGGGAAGCGAGTAATAGCGAGTAGTGTGAGATTTACAAATCGCAGATGTGTCTCGGAAGCTTCAGCCTGAAGCAATCCTAGTTTTGTCATTTATTTGCATTGGACTCGTTTACTTTGTAAGTAATCGCTGGGAAACTCGCACAGATAAGAGTCCTGTCTGCTCAGTGTGCTGGCTGCCAGCTCCAGGGTCCTAGAGCCTGCCTGCTGCCTGATGTAGCAGAGCTGAGATTGTTCTCAGTCTGCTCATTCCCTGCATACAGACATGAATGTCTGTGCACAGAGATGATGTAGCAGAGCTGAGATTGTTCTCAGTCTGCTCATTCCCTGTGCATAGACATCTATATCTATGCACAGGGGATGTAGCAGAGAGGACATCGCGTTTTGGACTGCGTCGGACGGAAGAGGATTTTTTTAATTAAAGATGGAGTCCCTAATGGCTTTTTTTTTAATTTCTAATAAAAAATTTTCTTTGTGTTGTGTTTTTTTTAAAACAATTTAATAGAAATTCATGGCGGTCATGTCTAATATTGGCGTGACCGCCATAAATTTCGGGCTTAGGGCCAGCTGATAATACAAAGCTGGCCCTAACCTCTTTATTACCCAGCATGCCACCGCCACCAGGGCCGCTGGAAGAGCGGGGTTCAGCGCCAGAGGATGGCGCTTCAATGAACGCGCCATCTTCTGGGGCGGCTGCGGGCTGCAATTTGCAGCGGGGGGTGCCCAGAAAGCTTGGGCATCCCTGCGCTGCGGATTCCAGCCCCCAGCTGCTTAGCTGTACCTGGCTAGACATAAAAATTGCGCGGAGCCCCACGCATTTTTTTTAAATTATTTCATGAAATTCTGAGATTCTGACTCTGAGTCTCTGGCTCTGAAATTCATGAAATAATAAAAAAAAAATGTGTGGGGCTCCGCGCAATTTCTATGTCTAGCCAGGTACAGCTAAGCAGCTGGGGGCTGGAATCCGCAGCGCAGGGATGCCCAAGCTTTCTGGGCACCCCCCGCTGCGAATTGCAGCCCGCAGCCACCCCAGAAGATGGCGCGTTCATTGAAGCGCCATCCTCTGGCGCTGAACCCCGCTCTTCCAGCGGCCCTGGTGGCGGTAGCACGCTGGGTAATAAAGGGGTTAATACCAGCTTTGTTATACAAGCTGGTATTAAGCCCGAGATTCTTAATGTCAGGCCACGTTTGACCCAGCCACTAAGAATCTCCAATAAAGGGTTAAAAAAACACAACACAGAGAAAATTTTTTATTTGAAATAAAAAAAAAAAGCCATTAGGGACTCCATCTTTAATTAAAAAAATCCTCTTCTGTCCGACGTAGTCCAAAACGCAATGTCCTCTATGCTACATCCCCTGTGCATAGATATAGATGTCTATGCACAGGGAATGAGCAGACTGAGAACAATCTCAGCACTGCTACATCATCTCTGTGAGCAGGCGGGCTCTAGGACCCTGGAGCTGCACAGAGAAGACAGCTGGACTCGGCTCGCAATGTAACAGCAGTTATTTGCGAGTTTCCCTGCTATCACTGGCACAGTAGCCGAGTCTAATGCAAACAATGGCAATCCTAGTGTTGTCAGCGTTTCTGACAAAACTAGGATTGATATTGATTTGCATTGGACTCGTGCGAGTAATCACTGGGAAACTCGCAGAGTACCGAGTCCTGTGAGTCCCTTACTACTCGCCGAGTAACGAGTCCTAGCGAGTAGATTCGCCCATCCCTATTCCTTACCTATTAGTCTTGTTCTTCTCTCTACATTTTGTTCCTTGGATAAGTTACCGTACAGGGATGTGTGACTTTTAATAAAGGAACATCTTGTCTAATAGACTATTAGCATGTCATAGATGTTTTCATTGTGATGTATAGCGGATGTGATTTATGCTCATTTTCTTTGACACGTAACTACTCTGAACGTTCTAAATGTTTCACTTGTCCTTGCTGTTCTGCTTTAATCTTGAACCTCACAAGAGTTCATTCTTTTTCTCATTAGAAAAAAAAATTGTAAAATTATGAGGCGAAGCAAACTATAACCATGGAAAAGCCATTGTAAACCATTGCTATTCTGTACCTGTCAATATTTCTATTTTCAAAATGTTGTAAAGCAAATTAGATAACATTAATTGATATAAGTCTATACTGCCCAAACAAATAAAATTAAAAATGTAATTAGAAAATGAAGTTGGAATGATAAAATACACATCAAGCAGGTATGGGTATAATATGCAGAAGTAAACAATGCTTTGCCAAGTTTGATGGAATGATAATAACATATTGCATCGTCTTCTCAATACAATATGTGCAGGGGTTGCCCTAGCACCCTGGGCCTGGAGCTTAGGGGCCCCAAAAGTCCCTTTGGCCTATAGAAAAAGACTAATGCTATTAAAGATTTGCAATAATTGGGGCCCATGAACTTCAAATTATGCCACTGTGTACATGACATATGTGTCCTCATAAATTTAGTATAAAATCTATATTCGGCACAGGTGGATCTTGGTTCAGGTTTTTATTCCAGTTCTATGGCAAATATTCTACACTTTGTGTGAACTCACTTAAAAGCAAATTCGCATTTGCATTAGCATTTAAGCTTTTGGTCTTATTAATGATTCATATGACACACAACCGAGCTGCTGAGACTCTAAAAAATGAATGGAATAAGCTGTAGTACCAGGCACTGCTACTTAAATGCCTATAAAAATAAAAAAATATATTGCAATCTGAGAGTCCTCAGTGGTTGATACCTTTTAATGGCTAACTGAAAAGATGGTAAACATAGCAAGCTTTCGAGACGACTCAGGTCTCTTCTTCAGGCTGATAATGACACAAATCCTGAAGACACATACATTTATACATAAGCAATAGAGAAAAAAAAAAAAAAAGAAGGGGAAAGAAGAGAACAGAAAAAAAAATGGCAAAACAGTGTTATATGCTCTGGTGGATATGACAGGTGACGCAAAGCAGAGTCGGGTAGGGAGGGGTGGAGGAGCAGGGACACAGAAAGCAGATTTCTAAGATAAGCGGAACCAATGTATTAGGTGGATGGTTAGTAACCCATGGAGACCATAAAATACTTAGTTAAGTTCTGGAGAGCAGACTAAGTAACAGAGTTCACAGAAGTGTCAGGAGTTCATTGTCCTATGATTTGAGTGTGTTGCAAGCTGTCTCCAAATGCACTTTCATTTTATATATAAAATGCATGAATCTGCTATCCCCAAATGTCCGTTCATTTTACATAGAATCCCATAAATCCATGTGAAATATTTAATCCGGTTTCGAGTGTGTTGAAGGTTGTTATCAATTTGTATTCCCAAATTCTTCTCTCTCTCTGAGATTTGAAGTCACTCTTTAAGATGAGCAGCCTCATATCGGATTCAGTGTTGTGCTCCCCTTCTTTTTTTTTTTTTTTTTTCTCTATTGCTTATGTATAAATGTATGTGTCTTCAGAATTTGTGTCATTATCAGCCTGAAGAAGAGACCTGAGTCGTCTCGAAAGCTTGCTATGTTTACCATCTTTTCAGTTAGCCATTAAAAGGTATCAACCACTGAGGACTCTCAGATTGCAATATATTTTTCTATCTACTGGCTAACACGGTAAAAATATTCTTTACCTTATAAAAATAAATAAAAGGAACCTTGCCACTCATAGGATGCCACATTCCCTCCATTGTGCCGATTGCCGAGAGTCCCTGAAATGACATTACCCACATAACCATTAAAGGTCTGTCAATACATGTTTAATTAAAGGTCACTAGTCTTTTTCTGATGACTTGTTGAATGTATGTTTGCACATATTTTCCAACTTTTTTTTAACTATTTAGCAGGGAACTGGGAATCGAATTTGGGAAAAAAAAATATGATTTTCAATTTCCATAACACACACCATCAATGCACCTCTGGATGCTGGGATTGGCATTATAACAATTAAAAAGGTTGTGGGGGGCACTGATTTCTGAATGGCCTACAAGAAATTGTCCAGCTCTTTTGGGAACTCTTTGGGATTCGTTTTGCACATCAAGGACATGTACTGTGCTACATCACATTACTGGGGCCTCACAGAGTTTCAAGGGCAGCAAGTCATATCAATAACACCAATGATTTGTGTGCTTCCCTTCACTATTTGACCAAATAAATCCAATTGTAGGCCTCATCAGTGTAAGAACTTTTCAATTTGGAATATTTTCATTCAGAGTGAATCAAATCTGCTTGCCAAATCCAGCGAATGTGGACAAAACTAAATTGGAAAGATTCACTCATCTCTACAGCCAGGTTCACAAATACAAATCCGTTTTTGCCTTAAATCCGTTTTTGGGAACATTTTGGATGTTTTTTTTTCAAAGTCCAAAAACGCATATGCGTTAACGCATGTGTGTGCGTTTTTGTTACATGGGGCATATGGGCACCTGCGTTAACGCATGCGTTAACGCATATGCGTTTTTGATGAAAAAATGACTAAAGCTAGAGTCACACATGCCAATCCGCTTTTGGAAGTGTTTTCCATGCCAAATCCGTTTTTCCTAGGCTGCATTTTGTGCCTCCTGAGCTCCTGGCCATTTTTTGTACTTAGTCATTTTTTCTTAAAAATGCATATGCGTTAACGCATGATACCTATATGTACTATGTGTTAACGCATGCATTTCCGATAGGGCCCCATGTTAAAAAAACGTATGCGCTTTTGTTCAGCATCCAAAAAATGCTGCTAGCAGCATTGTTGAGTGCAGTAAAAAAACGCATGCGTTTTTGAAAAACGCAGTGACACTTAAGTCCACCATCCATTAACAGATATGCGTTTTTGGACTTAGAAAAAAAGTCCAAAAACTGATAGCAAAAACGCCTAAGTCCCAAAATTTGCCAAAAACATCCAGGACTTCAGGGGACACTATTGGCACCCTTAGAAAAACGGATACGTTTTTCTAAGGGCTTAAAAAACGGATTTGTATGTGTGATCCTGGCCTATACAGAACACAAAGGCCAGGGTCACACATACCATCCGTTTTTGGCTTAAATCTATTTTTGGGAACATTTTGGACTTTTTTTCAAAGTTCAAAAATGCATATGCGTTACTGCATGTGTGTACGTTTTTCAAAAAAAGCATGCGTTTTTGTGCAGCATCTCAAAAACGCTGCTAGCAGTGTTTTTTGGGTGCATTAAAAAAAGCATGCTTTTTTTTAACATGGGACCCTATGGGAGACGCATGCCTTAACGCATGGTACATATAGGCACCATGCGTTTTTGGTGAAAAAATTACTAAGTCCAAAAAATTCCAAAAAACGTTCAGGACCTCAGGGGAAACTATTGGCACCCTTAGAAAAACGGATGCTCCTGCACTTTGGACACACAAATGACATGAACTCCAGCCCCAAATAGGTTCGCTCATCTCCTGAATGAACAACATAAGAAAATGAAAATACACATACAATATACTATATGTGGTACAATAGACTTATGGTATTATTGTATTCAGAAAAATGAACCTATGGGGGTGTTCTTATAAGTATTGTACTCATTATATACATCAATGGGTCACTATACATTTCATTAGACCTTTTTGGCATGAAATCTTATGGGGTAGCTATGTCTAACCTCCCAATCTGTACTCCAATACTTTTATGTACATGAAACAACAAAATACAGCACAGAAAAATGATATTATTTTATTAAAGTGCTTGGTGCTATGATGAAACAAATAAACGGGATAATTTCTCATGGATAATAATATATTTTTGAAAGATATAATATTTGGTATGATCCCTCTAAGCAGTGCTTTTTTTGTAAAAAAAATATTTCCTGGTACGCATACCCGAGGCGAGAGCGGAGGGGGGGGGTGCTGTCAGGCACCGGCCGAGCTTGAAAAGTGGGGGAGGGGTGCAGCCCTACGTCTCGTCATTCACTTCTGTGGCCTATATGCCAATTTCAATCCAAAGCTATGTAATTCAGATTTTCATCCCTCTGCACCCTCCATCCTCAATCCCTCTGATCTCTTCATCCCCCTGTTCCCTCCATCCTCCTGCTCCTGCTCCTTCCATCCTCCATCTCCCTGCTCCTTCCATCCTCTATTCCCCTGCTCCTTTCATCCTTCATCCCCCTGTTCCCTCCATCCCCCTGCTCCTTCCATCCTCTATTCCCCTGCTACTTTCATCCTCTATTCCCCTGCTCCTTTCATCCTTCATCCCCCTGTTCCCTCCATCCCCCTGCTCCTTCTATCCCCCATCCCCCTACTCCTTCCATCCTCTATTCCCCTGCTCCTTTCATCCTTCATTCCCCTGTTCCCTCCATCCTCCTGCTCCCTCCATTCTTCATCCCTTTAGTCTCTCAATTCCCCTGCTCCAAGTCCTTTCAATTCATCCTCCATCCCCCTGCTCCTTCCATCCTCGATCCCCCTGATCTCTCCATCCTCCATCCCTCTTGTCTCAATTTCTCCATACCCTGCCTGTCCTGATCTCTATCCTCCCTGCATCCTCTCCCCTGCACAGCCTGCCACCCTCTGCACTCATCACAGTCACTGTCACTGACAGTCTGTCAGTTCTGTTGTCACATACCCTGCACTGCAGCCTGCATTAGTCGTCCTCCTCCATCTTCTTTCCCTGTGGGAAAAACTCTGCCCACCCGAATCACATGTATGTGACATCATCGCAGGTCTTCTGGCGCTGAGGGAAACTGTACTACACACAGCCTGTGAGTGACACAGCATGTCAGTGCTGCCTGCTCTTTAGATTTTTCGGGACGCCGTACCGGTATGTACTGCCGATCTTCAGATTTTTCGGTACGGCGTACTGGTATGTACCCCCACAAAAAAAGCACTGCCTCTAAGTATCCAACATGGCACAAAATAAATCCTAGGATTGAGTTGAACAAACTAAAAAAATAGAGTAAGACTGCGTTCACATCAGCGTTTTTCGCTGATCGCGACAGTTGCGGTGAAAAAACCACAACTGCCGCGATTACCGCATAACGGTCACACTTGTGGTTCACTTGCGGCAAGCCCCATACAATGTCTATGGGGCTTGTGGCAGGTGCGGCAAGTGCGGTTTCGGCACTTGCGGCAGGTGCGGCCGCGAAAAAAATGCGGCATACCGCGTTTTTTTCGCGGCCGCACCTGCGGCAAGTGCCGAAACCGCACTTGCCGCACCTGCCGCCCACTTACCGCAAGCCCCATAGACATTGTATGGGGCTTGCCGCAAGGGATGCGGTAATCGCGGCAGATGCGTTTTTTTCACCGCAACTGCCGCGATCAGCGAAAAACGCTGATGTGAAAGGACCCTAAAAAGGAAGTAACTGAGGTAAGTATAAATAGTGCAAATACTTGAAGTAAAGTTATAAGATAATAATAATATCTAGCATTGGTAATAGTGATATTTAGTATAATCCTTTTAAATATCTGGCACAGCACAGAATAATCTCTTGGATTGAGTAGAGCAAATAATTTGAAAAAATGAAATGAAAAAGAAGTGAAATAGATGAGTATAAATAGTGCAAATACTCCAAGTAAGATTATAGGGTAATAGTAAATATGTAGGACCTACATCCTATAAATGAAAGGCCAAATATAGCATAAAAGATTCAATTATTGAAAAACACAGGTTCTAATACAATAATTATTAAGGTGCCTAGTGCTGGACATGCCCACTGATATAATAAACAGTAAAGTGCCTAGTAGGGATGAGCGAACCGGACTTTAAAGTTTGGAGTTAGTACAGGTGCTTTACATATGCAAACCACTATGTTCAGGTATGCTTGGTGCTCAGCCCAGCACAAGACACTTGCAGTGTTTCAATGGCTCGCACTGGGGTTAAATCAGTATTATTGGTTGTAATGTGTACAAAAAAAGAAAATGCCAAAACCCTGCCCTCTCTCCTCTGGAAGTGGTTTGCTTATGGCTGGCTGTATGTGTGCAGCCATCCAAACAGTGACTTTCAATGAGGTTTAGGTGAAGTTTGGGTCAAAAACAAAACTTTATAAAAAGTCCGGCTGAAGCTCTAGAACCCCAAATTCTAGGGGTTAGCTCATCGCTAGTGACTAATGATATAAAAATTTTAAAAAGTTTTCATCCACAGACAGTGGAGGTCTATATTAAAAATGTAGTAATGCAACCACAAAGTACTTCAATACCAAATGTATGTAATGAAAGGAAGACATAGTTCAATTTCAGGACAGTGAGATCATGATGTATGACAAACCCCAAATAGTAGATCTTAGTGAGTCCCTTCTAAGATCTCCAGCACAAATGTTTTGTGCTGTGGCAAAATCCATGTGTAACATATATATTCCTGAATCGCTAGGCTGTGGGTTTTAGGCAAACACAAGAAAAGCTCCCATTTAAGTCCAGCAGGTTTATTTGATCCTCATAAACCGCTCCAGTAGCACAGAAACAAAAACAGCCTTTTCCAGCACAAAATAAACAATAGAATGTAAAAAGTCCCTATATACGTCTGAGGGGTTCTCCTGCACACAAATTCACACTCAGAAGTCCCACAGAAGGTGTTCCAACCTACTAACACAGACCATGTGTGAAACAGATTACATTTTAAACACATGTACCACTTACAGCCAGACCCACCCATCTCTTCGGCTGCTTGTTAAACCCAGCTGTGATGTGCCCTAATAACTCTCTTAGTACTTAAGCTTGTACTAAGGCTGCACCTAGGCTTACATCACAGAGGATAACTACTCTGCGATATATACCTCCCATCAACTATGTGTTCAGCCACCATTTTACAATTCCAAGACTTAAACAGGTTCCCGAGTGCTTTGATATTAATAGCCTAATATTTTTAAATTCTGCAGTAGGAGACATTTTTTCCTACACAGCATATGACGTAAAGATAAACCATCAAAATTAAAGTCCTATTAGATTTTATTAAATGGACACTGTCAGGTCATTTTTCAGTATGATACTAATATTACCCTTGAATAGTGCCTGGGCAGACCTTTTAAAATTTGTAAAATCATTAATCTACCCTTTGTAGTTTTCATGTTATCAACATTGTCAGACCCTGCAGGGGGTTGCTGCATTAGTCCTGTCCATTATAGGCACAGACGATTAGTCCTGGCTGTGTTAAACTGTCATGTAATTATGCACTCCCTCTCAGCAGCTCTCTGCTCCCTCCTCCCTCTGCTGTCCGGGCACTGTGGTTTCACTTTTAGGAGATCTATTCTGTTGAGGACACAGGGAGAGATTGATTGCAGGTCTGTCTTATCTTATCTAGACTCCATTTGTTACAGTAAGCAGGCATCCCTGCAGTGACAGTTTCTGTGTTGTATTTGACCTCTTTCCTGGCTGCTGACACAGAGAGCAGAGAGGAGAATACAGCCACCCCCCCCAATGATGTTCTGTGCTGTGTTGTGACATACATATTCATTGTACGGGGAGTGGATAGCAGAGAACTAAGTGGATCACTCACTGTGATTGATAGATGGAGTAAATCTCTTTATTTGAAGTTTACAGAAGATAGGAGGGGAATATACATAAAAGAAATACATCAATAGAGAGCGCTTGGAGAAAGGAATTAGAAAATGATAGCAGTTACTTATGGATTTTTGACCTGACAGTTTTCCTTTAATTGTATGATGGTGTCTTGGCAATGGCAGTAGCATAGCCTTGATGCCTATCTTCTATGTAAGCCAATGGTGAAATTTATGTATCACTTCCCTGATAGACATAAGGTACTATCTGAGCAGAACACTTTCTTTGTAGAGAAAAATTCTGATTGCTATTAATAATGAATTATACTCCAATTGCTTTATACATTTTTAATTAAGTTACTAAGGTTAAACTCTGAATTATACCTGAAAAGCAGGGAAAAACAACTTTCCTGCAAGAATTAAATGAACATTGGATCATTTATGTCCTGGTGACACACTGTTCAAACTGGAAGGTAATAGAAAAGCTAATTTTCATGTTTTGCAGTATGAATAATTAAAGAGTTTCTTTAACAGAATTATAACCAAGATAAGGAAAAGTTTACAATATTAGTTTACATAGAAGAATATACAGGTGCATCTCAATGAATTAGACTATCATCAAAAAGTGATTTTTTTTCAGTAATTCAATACAAAAAGTATAAAGCATGTATTATATAAAGTCATTACACACAGAGTGATCTATTTCAAATATTTATTTCTGTTAATGTTGATGATTATGGCTTACAGCCAATGAAAACCCGAAGGTCATTATCTCAGAAAATTAAAGTAGGGAGGATGAAGGGTTAAAAACTGTGATGCTGTATTAAATTATGGAAATCATGAAAAAAAGAATTTAGTGGTACTCACCATCTTGTAAAACAATGCCTTTATTTCATCTTTAAAAGTCCATGCAGGAGACAGGAGGACGTAGGAGGTATTGGGACAACATCCGTTACGTGTACTGAACACGCTTCTAACAGTCCTGTAGGAGTGTGTTCAGCATACAAAACGGCTGTTCTCCTAATACCTCCTGCATCCTCATATCTCCTGAATGAATGTAAAGATGATATAAAGTCATTGTTTTACAAGATGATGACTACCACTAAAACCTTCTTTTCATGATTTGCATGTGTTGCAAGGGTTTTTCTGCAGTGTGCACCGCATCTTTTTTACCCTTATTATATGCCAAGGAAGCATACTGGTAGGACCCTGTTTGGCGTGGTTTTAGTGCTGGATATTTTCTCTACTTATTACATCATTCCATACGATATGAAGGCTCTCCATACAGCATAGTGGCACCCGCCGCCCTCAACTATCCACACATTATGAGGAGCAAATAATTCAACCCTATGCATAGTATGATGGACCTTACACAAACCGCCACATTGTATAATGGTCTGCATACAGTATAATAGTCCCACATAGCCCTCCAAACAGAATAATGTTCCTCACATAGCCCTTTAAAATAGTGTAACTGCCCCAACATTGCTCTCCAAATAGTATAGTGGCCCAACAAAACCCTCCAAATAGTATAATGGCTCCCACACAGCCCTCACAAAAGCATTATGGCCCCCAGATAGCCTCCCAAACTGTACAATGGCCCACATAGCCCTTTAAATAGTATAATGACCCTCTAAATGATCAAAAATGGCCCTCCAAATAGTATGATGACACCCCAAATAGCCCTTCAAATATTCTTATGCTCCCAAATAGCCCTCTAAATAGTATCATGTCCTCCAAATAGCAAAATGGCCCTGACATAACACTACAAATAATACAATAGCTCCCACATAGTCCTCCAAATATTATAATGGCCACCACACAGGTCTCGCAATGGTATGATGGCCCCTTCAATTAGTATAACTGGATGTCACATAGCCCTCCAAATAGTATGTTAGCCCTCGCATAGCTCTGCAAAATAACACCCACCGCAAAGTAAACATTGATTAAAAAAAATACTCAACCCTAAATGTTTTCTGAGCAGAGTGAATTCTGAAGCTCTGTACATCTCAGCGCAATGAGTGCAATGTGGTGATATAATCATGCCCAATGTACTGGTAACAACAGGCACAAAAGGAGTATGATTGAGAAGGGAACTAACGGCTTGTTTTTTCATTAATGGTTTCAACAATATGAGCATCCTGTTGAGTCCCCTAATCGCCTAGAGTGTCGGCTGCATGGGCTAGTGACCCCCCCAATTGAGTTGTCAGTTAACATATTGAGGTATCGGTTTCTTCCTATCATTTGTTTGTCGTTGGGAGATTACCAAATTTTGTCTCATTCCATCCGTATTGGGGCAGCATCTGAGGCAGCTAGGTTGAGTTTCCGGGAGGATAAAATTAGGAATGTAAGGAAGTGGGCTCCTGGAAAGCCAAGTTGCAGGTTCGACCAGATGCCCTTGTTTACTCTCTAGGTCTCTTTCACAGGTAGAAGGACAGCATGGATTATTGGACATTCATTTGTCTACTGGTCAGAGAAGAGGGCCCAGGGGCAGATTATACGCACAATCTTTCATTTTGACCATTCTAAAATTGGTCTTTGGTGGTATGACCTCAGGGGAAGGAAATGCGATGAATTATGCTTTTCTTTTCAAAATCTTTATGAACACTTTCCTCCTCTAGATATTATAGTTATCCATCTCGCCGGGAACAATCTTGGAAGGGTGTGTACACTGAATATGTTGTGGCGATTTCAAAACGACTTGGAGGTTATCAAGCTATGTTTCCTAATGTGACCTTAGCCTTTTCCATGGTTGTTCCATGCTTGATTTGGTCTACTAAGAATCTATGTTTTTGGAAGCGATCCAGCAAAGATTTAATAAGGCCCTGTGGAAGTGTTTGCCAGTGGATGACTTATTTTCATATTGACACATTGATATGGAGGGTTTTTTACTGGGCCTATATCAGTCTATCAGATATATTTGACATGGGTATGCGGTCAGCAAGAGAGAAATGGCTGAGGGGTTTTGGGGGGTGGCCACGCTGTAATCAGTGTGGCCATTTGGAGAAAGTTCTATTTTCAAGTCAGTCTTTATAATGATTTTAATGGAATTTACAAATTGGAGTTTAATGAGTTGAAAAAACATTATTTATGGAAAATGTTTTAATTAATATATATGGATTATTTATTAAAGGTAACCCTATTAAAAGCCGCTCAGCCATTTCATGCCGACCAATGTTTGGTGTTATTCTTATATCGTCTGTTTAGCTTATAATATTAGAGGTGGGGCCTACGATCCCATGTTGAGCCCCCTAATTGCATAGAGTGAGGGCTGCGTGGGCTCGTGGCCCCCAATTGAGTTGTCAGTTAATATATTGAGGTATCTGTTTCTTCCTAACATGTGTTTGTCATTTTAGGTTTGCATTAAAGATATTCATGAGGTATCCTCATGATGGATGGTAAAGGGTTAAAAGTCCCTGTTGTGAGGTAACAGAAGCAGGTGATCGCTGTGATTGGCTGTCCAGCATGTCTGATAAGTTCACACCTGATTGGTTTGAAAAAGTGCTGCAGAGTGGAGTAGTTATGCCTCGCCCACAGGAACAGATTCAGCTTTACCAATCTCATCTCTAACACCTCTAAATGTAGTTCTTCCAAATATAACCAAGTAGTCTAGTGCTTTGTTTTAGAGCCCCAGGACCCGAACTGTAACACAGATTTCCCGGGGAAACCCGTGTTCGACATCTGTGCACGAAGACTAGGTGTCTGGCACAGACCCCAAATTTTACAGTTTGGCTTCGCCCATCACTAAAATTAACCTTTTTCTTGGGAAACCCCCTTTAACGTGGACAATTTAGGTAACTATGGTAAAAGGTTCAGGAAAGTAACAAATTAAAAGAATGCAATAAATGAATATGTTAATCTGCACATGAAGGTTACTATAACAATTCTAACAATATTCTTCTATTTGCAAGTAAATATACAACTACAGTTTAGAATAGAGTCTCTATCTGATTCCTTAGTCTTTAGTACATTAAAGTCTGTTGAGTGGGGGAGAGGGTCGTCGATATTGTAATCATTTGATTGATGAGTCTACTATGATGATCCTGGTGCAGGTCCTAATGAGAATCAGTGATATTACTCTGTTAGTCTGCAAATTTCTAGAGAAGACCAGTACAGGCAGTATCAGAGTGGTGTCACCAGCCTCACTCTGGGTCACCTGCGTGCCCGCCATGCTGCACATGTGCAGAAGAAACGTGAAGCCTGTGCTCATAGAAGAACAGAACATTAGGAAGAGTGTGAAATGGAATGCACAGATTTCCTGACAAGACCCTGATGTCACCGGAATAGGGCAACACTGATGGAAGGCAATACATATGATAATATAATGAAGCCTTAGCATGGTAGTCGTAAAATATGATTTATCATCAACAAACCATCTGACTTGACCCATACAGGTATGATTTTTTTTCAGCAACCTATAACCAATATGCCCATATTAATCATTTAGTTACATCAAACTTGTTGACAGATTCTGACGCACCCCAAGGCTTCGGTACTCGGATCCTGGGTGAAGCTTTAAGGGACTGTAACTGGTGGCCGGTGCCTGGATTCATGGCCCTGGTGGTCACGAAAAAGAGGTTTAGTAAAAATAGAATAATAAAAGGTTTTCTTAATGTGATGCCACCTGCAGTATCTGGTGATGGCACCAGCACTGCCAGCAGACCTTCGGGGACAATGGGTAGGCAGATGGATGATGTTGCTCCCTGCAGGCAGAGCAAAGTCCCCAGGGCGATGAGGTAAAGAAATGGTTTCACACAAGAACAGCTCTATAAGAGGTTATGACGTAATCTATATTTGGTGCAGGTTCAGGGCGGAAAGAACTGGCAGGCACACACTGGGAGTAGTTTTCATAACTTTTACTGATGTTAAGCTGGTATAGTCCAATGTACACTCCAGGTAGTCGGGTAGCACTTCAGGATTTCCACACCAAGTGGTTTGTAAGGCCTCCTGGTCCCTTTTTCCTTCCTGTTGAAGCCCTGACCTGTACAAAAACTTAGTCTGGCCTCCGCTGTGTCTCTCATCCGTATTAACTGCACTGAGAACCCTTTATTGGATGCCGCCTTTCTCCTCTCTGCAATTCCCAGCTATCAAGTTAAATGTGCTGCGGGTGTCCGGGAGACTGGAGTCTCCTCGGTGTACCGGTATTTTCTGC
This sequence comes from Allobates femoralis, assembly GCA_033576535.1. Lineage (NCBI taxonomy): Eukaryota > Metazoa > Chordata > Amphibia > Anura > Aromobatidae > Allobates > Allobates femoralis. Next base: position 105,459,803 of record JARQOC010000006.1, read on the forward strand.
TGGGCTAAACTCCCCTAGACAGACTCGGACTCTGGTATCCGGGTACTTCGTTGGATGAGCCAGTATGGCTCCTCTGCCCCCTGTTTATCTTCTTTTTGCCTTGCCTTCGTCCCCTACTCCCAGGACCCTCACACTGGTTCAGACTGTTCTCTGGTACAGGCCTAGCATGGCTCTGTTCACACAGTTCTACACAGTACTGCCCACACTGCACAGACTCAATGACTCTCCTCTGCTGACTAACTGTCTAACTAGCTCCGCCCCCTGCACCTGCATTTATAGGGGAATTCAACTGACGTCAGCAGTTCACCTGTCGGCAACTGTTAGAGCTCCTCCTACAGGCCAGGGGTGGCAGGTGTTGCATGTGTGAGGTGTACCAGATGTGGAAATCCCTACATGCACTAGGGTTCCTGTGGCTACCTGAACCACAGGGCACCACAATTCCCTTTTAAGATTTCAGTGAATTCTAAAAAATACTTGTGATTATAGTCCTGTTCACTCAGCTCCTGGGCTGCAAGGTGTGTACTCAAATCAAAGCAGAAGGGACATGGCAGCATATCCTGGAGGAAGAGGAGAGAGAGAGGAGGAGAGCATACATTATAGAAATACATGAATAGAGAGGGCTTAGAGAAAGTAATTAGAAAATGATATCAGTTACATATGGATTTTTGGCACAGCACCACCATAGAGCTACTGTAAATGATTTCAGCACACAGGACAGCAGCCTCTAGACTACACAAATGGCGTAAGCACCAGGGACAACTCCTAATAAAGGATGCTGTCCTGTACCTGGTGCCTACGCAAAGTACGTAGTGTACTCCTGCAAGCCCAAGAGCCGGCGGCTGCCATTGTAAAGTATAGGAAAAGCCAACAATAGCGGCGATCATGTAAAATAATGAATTAACCATTGACATGTTGATCTCTGTGGACAATATGTCTCTAGGGAGGGTGGGCACATCTATTAATAAGATTAACCCTTTGTTCATCCCTGCAGCAGTAGGGATGAACAAAGCATCCGGCTACTGCAGGCATTCACATGTGCCTTGTGGTAGCCGGAAGGATTCCCATAGGAGCCCATTATAGGAAACCTGCTGCAGTTTGCAAACCGCTCCGAAAACTGCAGCCTGCATGATTTTCACCGCAGGCTGCAAATCCGGAAGCGGTAACCGGATTGCATGTAGTGCAATCCGGTTTTATAATGGGCTCCTATGGGTTGCGGATCCTGATCCGGTTTTGAGCATTTTGAATGCTCAAAACTGGATCAGGATCTGCATTTGCTACCGCAAATGTGACCCTAGCAGTGGTGTAACTTCAGGCCCAGGGGCCCTGATGCAGAAGCTCCAATGGGGCCCCCAATTATTGTAAATCTTTAATAGTATTAGTCTTTTTCTATAGGCCAAAGGGACTTTTGGGGCCCCCCTAGGCTGCGGGGCCCGGGTGCGATTGCAACCCCTGCACCTATTGTAGTTACGCCCCTGGACCCTAGCCTATGGTCCCCACTCTGTACTGTTTAATGGCCGTATGTGACTGGACAAGGACATGGTCTGATCCTGGCAGGGGAGGACTCATCAGAATATAAAGACAGTAAATAGAGAGGGATGATTTTAAAAGATTCAGCACAGAATTTTTTTTTTTTTAAATATACCCAATTGCGAAGACTATTATTATTTCAATTTCTCTTGATTAAAATTAACTTTGTATGTGGGAAGATCCCTTTAAAGAGGACCTGTCACCAAACCAGGCATGGTGATCTAATTACAGCACTGGATGCAGCATGTCTGCAGCATGCAGGCAAGGGGTCACCCAGCACTTGAGCAGCCCTGTACCCCGAGATAATACACTTAGAAAACTTACATGCTCCAGCCATTAAGGAGGTGGCTAGGTGCAGGAGCCAAGGGCAGATTCACACCCCCTGCATGTGTAATCTGCCCACCGCTGCCAATCATTCTCTCCCTGTCTGCAGCATTTAAACAGAGTTTTTTTTTCTCTCCCAGAAAGTCCGTTTAGCCCCGCCCCCTGAGGGGCGTGGCTAAACGGGAGAGAAAAAAAAACCCTCTGCTTAAATGCTGCAGACAGGGAGAGAATGATTGGCAGCGGTGGGCAGATTAAACATGCAGGGGGTGTGAATCTGCCCTTGGCTACAGCCCCTAGCCACCTCCTTAGTGGCTGTAGCATGTAAGTTTTCTAACTGTATTATCTTGGGATACAGGGCTGCTCAAGTGCTAGGGGACCCCTTGTCTGCATGCTGCAGACATGCTGCTTCCAGTGCTGTAATTAGATCACCATGCCTCGTTTGGTGACAGGTCCTCTTTAAGCAAATAAGTAATCTTCGTTTAAAGTTACCACTGTATCTTCATCTACTATGCTGTTGCATCCTCGCACCTCTTTACACACAGGTACTAGCGAGTCACTGCTACTTTCACTCCAAGTCTTATCCTATGCACAGAAGCTTTGTAATACACAAATACCAGTGACTAGCTAGCACCTGTGTAGAAGGAACATGAAACCTGTGCCCAAAAGGAAGGTGGAACACTGAGTAGGAATAGCAGGAAATTAAATTTGCAGGCGCATGCTGCACGTAATGTCACAGAACAGGGTGACACTGGATGAAAGTGATACATATGATAATGAAGAGAGAATGCAGGGCTATCTTCTGGGCAATGTCCCACCCATTAGCCAGGGAGAGTTCATCTACTTAAAGGGAATCTGTCAAGTCAAAAATCCATATATAACTGATATCATTTTCTAATTCCTTTCTCTAAGTCCTCTTTTTTCATGTATTTTTATTATTTATGCTTCACTCCTATCCTGTGTAAACTTCAAAATAAAAGATTCATTCTATCTGTCAATCACAGTGAGTTCTCTGCTGCCCACTCCCCAAGGAATGAATATTCATGCATCATTACACAGCCCTGCCTTTCTCTCGTCTGTATGTTGTGTGACTCATTGTAGACAGAGGAGAATGGAAGGGGTAGGAGGTGTGTTGTCTTTACAGATGCAGCTCTGAGATCTTCATTCATTGTGTGCACCTGAGGCATGTGAGTTCTGAGATATTTCTTTGTATTTAGATGAACATTTGATCATTTGCTCAGCAGATAAACATTTTACATGTACGCAGGAAAACAAATGTTTCTATAAACAGAAATCTTTTACAGATAGCACAGATTGTAGTGATGTTACCCAGCAGCCTGCAAAAACTTAATATACTCACTTTAACTTCAGTAGAGGGGAGGGTACCATACCATACCAGCTTGCATAGGTGTGGATATTTAAATAACCTTTACATGCTGTGACTCTCAGCCTGCTGAGGAGTCATGTCAATTACTTTTACAGGGTGTGAAGGTGCTTATAGCAAGAAACTATACAGGGTACATTAATGATTTTTACATATTCTGAAAGGTCTACCCGAGCACTATTCAAGGGTACTATCAGTATTGTATTAAAAAATGACCTGACAGAGTCCTTTTGATGTAGTGCCAGCACTGGCGCAACCGCAGTGAGAATGCTGACACTCTTATCCCCCCAGCTGCTCCCCAGCAACTGCTCCTGTCCCAGTCTCTGTCCCCTGCCACCAGGGCTTGCACATGCCAAACAAGTCTCCCAGGAGTGTTCTTAGGACATGCATGTCCACTCCTGCTTTTCTTAAAGGGCCAGTGTACCCTGACCCGAAAATGCCTCTTAGCTTATGGCTATGAGGTGCAGAGGCACAATTCCTCTTAAGAAGGTGCGTGAGCAACATGTCCTGTTTTTAGTAGCATGCTTGCTAGTTTCTATGTCCCTCATCCTGTGTCTGTATCCTGTGCCCATATCTGGTCCCATATCCCTTGCCCATGTCCTGTTTCATCTAACCCGTGCCTGTATTTTAGTTTTGGCAATTCCAGCTGCACCTACTATACCTGCTGCACTAGCCTTACCTGCCATACCTGCTGCACCTCCTGTGTTTGCTGTACCTGCTGCACCTGCTACACTTGTCGTGACCTCTGCGCCAGCTGTACCTAGTGAACCTGTCAGAACCTGACTGCACATGACATCTAGAGTCAGTACCTGCCTTCCTGCCAGTATCTGCCTGCCTGTACCTGCCTACCAGCCTGCTTCTGCTGTCCTACCTGCACCTGAACCAGCTCCTGCTATGATCCCAAGAGTTCCCCTGGAGTGGTACTCGCTGGCTACCTTCCAGCACAATTCTAAATTCACCATCAGAGGCTCCACTGAAGATGAGGTAGTTGCTCAGTTGTGCCCTTCTAGGGTGAGCCCCAGTTATCAAGTTGCAGTAGGTCCATATGCATCAGTGTGACACTTAAAGTGATAAAAGAGGATTTATCAACAACAAAGCATCTTATAAAGCAAATATGGGTATGACCTTTTTATTCAGCCATCTTCTACCTGTATGCCCATGTTAATACTTTAGATATATCAAATGTAGAGACAGATTCCCTTTGATGAACTGATGCACAGAATATTAGTTCAGTGGCATGTTTCATAACTTTTCATCAAGTTTTTTATTTAATGGTCTAATTATAAAATTTCAGGTCAGAAGATAAGGATAATGGTATTCTATCCCTCTCATGCCCATTTGGCATTGTCTTAACATACATATAAATTGTGTTGCTGGTGATTACTCCTGAAATAATAATGTTTTTTAACCAATGTAATTATAATCCAATTAATTGTAACATGAGTGCTGTCACTCTAGTATGGGGATGTGTAGATCTGTGAACTAAAGGGTCACAGCTCGCTATACAATCTCTCACTAGGGTGTTAGCTCATCGAACTCCACCATTGCTATCAAAAACATGTCAAAAGTTAAATGTATAAATGCACTTCTTGCTTAATATATGTCAGAACTGTTTTCTTTTCACACATTGCCTTTTGTATAGTGTATTGTCTGTAATATTTGATTAAAATTGGTCTAATAAAGGTATCACCTAATCCAGAATGACGAAAGTTCATGAATAATTCATTCCCCTAATGCCCTTATCCTAACTAGAACACCTGCAGAGATGAGTAATATTCTGCTGATTTTTATTAGACGTTGAGCTATGAAGACGTTGTGGCAGAAAAAAAGTTATTACATCTGTTAATTATTGAAAAGAAGACGAGCAGAGAGTGACTCCAGAAGGTAAATGACCACTCTTCCATTCTAGATGTGATAGAGATGAAAGAAAGTTGGCACCTGCTATGGATAAGTCTTGACAAAACAATCTACATCTGGAACAGCATAAAATGCTATGAGATACAGAAAAGCATAGTTTGTAATGGTTAGAAAGGTCTTACCTGTCAATGCTAATGACACATAAAGTCATTATTGAAGCTGTGCAGCACATCACATCCATCGCTATGAAGACATTACAAAAGACGTGTCCAAAAATCCATTTTCCACCAATGAGGTCGGTGACACTGACAAAAGGCATAACAGCTATGGCCACAGATAAGTCAGCCAAAGCCAAGGATACAATCAGATAGTTTGAGGGCTGACGAAGTTTCTTTACAAAACAGACAGAGATGACAACTAGGCAATTTCCTGCAATGGTCAATAAGGTGATGAGGGACAGGATGGCTCCTATTACCAGTTTCTCAATGTGCCCATAATTAAGGATTTGCTCTCCACATTGGGTGTCATTTTCACTTGCAAAGCTAGAGGTAGGCAATGGACTGCCCGTGGTGGCATCTTGAATGATTTTCAGTAGAGAAGGGTTGAAAGAACCGGAAATCATTACAGAGGTGCTGGGATCCTCCAGATCTTCTATAATGTAAGACCTGATGTCACTGTATATGTGGCTGCTGTTGATAATGATGACCATCGTGATTTGGGTAGCCCATATGTAGAGCCCCAAACACTTTGGGTCCAGCAGTTACTTCACACTTACAGTGATCAAACCACAAGACATTTCTCTGCTAATTGATATCATAACGTAGACATTCATTCATTCATTCTAGTCATAGGACTAACCTTGTCTATTAGTCAGTCGGGGTTGTCCCAACTTCCTTTAGATCTCCGATATCGGTCCTCTACCACCATTCCCCTTTAGTCCACTTCTAAAATCAGCAGCAATTCTGACAATTTTAATTGGTCATTTAAATGGTGACTTTATTCAGAATTTCTTCATCCAATAATCCAGGCAAAAAAAAAAGCAAAGCGTACTTGTGTTAGCCAAGTTCCATAGGATAGAAGTAACGGCCATGAGAGCTCCTTTTATCAATGCTTCTTCTTGTGATGCTATGACTTAAGACTAGAAAAAAACATTCACTTCTGACTGCCCTATGATTTTAGTGGTTTCCACAGTCTTTCATGTCTTAGCAGCAATTCAAAGGCAGTGAGTATAGTTTCTGTACTGAAGCTAAAAGCATCCAGTCTGTCCTCAGCATCATATAGCACAAGAGCTCAGCGTAGGATGTCTCATCATCCTGGTGACATCTAGTGGATATATGGGACATTGTTGATATTTCAGCGCACACCGAAATGTACAATCTTGCATTCAAAACTGAAAATAAGTGGTTTATTGAACGTTTGCTATCTCACAAATTCTCAATTCACATCATAAACTGTGGCTGAAATATTAGAATACTTCATTACATTAGTATTTCAACCAATGTGGTTGTCTATTGTATATAGTGAATACAATTCAATATTTAAAAAAAAAATTGCCCACCAGTGAAATAGTTATACAGCAAATTTTTATTTTAAAGATTTAGTCATTTATATTTAGGGCATTAAAAAATACAAAGTACCGTATATACTCGTGTATAAGCCGACCCGTGTATAAGCCGACCCCCCTACTTTTGCCCCAAAAATCTGGAAAAACCTATTGACTCGTGTATAAGCCGAGGGTGGACCCCAGCACAGGTATACAGCCCTCAACAGTGTGGTATACAGCAGCCCCAGAGGTATATACAGCAGCCCCAGTGGTAGTATACAGCAGCCCCAGTGATAGTATCCAGCAGCCCCAGAGGTATATACAGCCCCAGTGGTAGTATACAGCAGCCCCAGAGGTATATACAGCCCCAGTGTAGTATACAGCAGCCCCAGAGGTATATACAGCCCCAGTGGTAGTATACAGCAGCCCCACAGGTATATAGAGCCCCAGTGGTAGTATACAGCAGCCCCACAAGTATATAGAGCCCCAGTGGTAGTATACAGCAGCCCCACAGGTAAATATAGCCCCAGTGGTAGTATACAGTAGCCCCACAGGTATATAGAGCCCCAGTGGTAGTATACAGCAGCCCCACAGGTAAATATAGCCCCAGTGGTAGTATACAGCAGCCCCACAGGTATATAGAGCCCCAGTGGTAGTATACAGCAGCCCCACAGGTAAATATAGCCCCAGTGGTAGTATACAGTAGCCCCACAGGTATATAGAGCCCCAGTGGTAGTATACAGCAGCCCCACAGGTAAATAGAGCCCCAGTGGTAGTATACAGCAGCCCCACAGGTAAATATAGCCCCAGTGGTAGTATACAGCAGCCCCACAAGTATATAGAGCCCCAGTGGTAGTATACAGCAGCCCCACAGGTAAATATAGCCCCAGTGGTAGTATACAGCAGCCCCACAGGTATATAGAGCCCCAGTGGTAGTATACAGCAGCCCCACATGTAAATATAGCCCCAGTGGTAGTATACAGCAGCCCCACAGGTAAATAGAGCCCCAGTGGTAGTATACAGCAGCCCCACAGGTAAATATAGCCCCAGTGGTAGTATACAGCAGCCCCACAAGTATATAGAGCCCCAGTGGTAGTATACAGCAGCCCCACAGGTAAATATAGCCCCAGTGGTAGTATACAGCAGCCCCACAGGTATATAGAGCCCCAGTGGTAGTATACAGCAGCCCCACATGTAAATATAGCCCCAGTGGTAGTATACAGCAGCCCCACATATATATGCCCCAGAGGTATATACAGGCCCCCCCATCTATATACAGCCCCCCGCCGCAATCCTGTAAAGGAATAGGTTAGTATACTTATCCATCCGCTGCAGCTGTCCCGCCGCCATCGCGATTCAGCATCTTCCGACTTCCAGCGTCTCGCTTCTTCTTCCGGGTTCCTCCTCGGTCGCACAGGCAATGACGTCATTGCCTGCGACCATCGGAAGGAGACGCGAGACGCTGGAAGTCGGAAGATGCTGAATCGCGATGGCGGCGGGGCAGCTGCAGCGGATGGATAAGTATACTAACCTATTCCTTTACAGGATTGCGGCGGGGGGCTGTATATAGATGGGGGCACTGTATACCTGTATACATTGTATACAGGTATACAGTGACTCGCGTATAAGCCGAGGGGGGGACTTTTCAGCCCAATTTTTGGGCTGAAAAACTCGGCTTATACGCGAGTATATACGGTATACTTCAGAATTAGAACTATGTAGCAAAGCTTGGTATTTTAATGTTTACACAAAGCAATAAATACTTCAGATTCCAGGGGTGCTCAGGTAAGAAGAAACTGCTCACACTGCTGTTTGCCAAGTCTGAAAGATCTAATACTGGAGATTCCATGGGTGCTGAGGTAAGAGACTGCTAACACTGCTATTCATCCTATCTGTTCTAATACTGTAGGTACCAGGGGTGTTGAGGTAAGAAGAGGCTGCTCACACTGCTGTCCACACTATTTATCTTATCTAAAACTGGAGATACCAGGGGTGATGAGGTAAGAAGAGGCTGCTCACACTGCTGCCCTCCTGTCTATCTAATATAATACCGGAGATACCAGTGATGCTGAGGTGATAAGAGGTTGTTCCCACTGTTGTATGCCATGTCTGACTGATCTAATTGTGGAGATACCATTGGTGCTGAGGTAAAAGACTGCTGCCACTTCTATTCATCCTGTCTATCTGATCTGGTACTAGATATACCAGGTTGCTGAAGAAAGAAAAGGCTGTTCACACTGGTATCCCCCCTATCTATCTGTTCTAATACTGAACATACCAGGGGTGGTGAGGTAAGAAGAGGCTGCTCAGACTGCTGTCCACCCTGTCTATATGATATAATACTGGAGATACAAGGGGTAATGAGATAAGAAGAGGCTGCTTGCACTGCTCTCCACCATGTTTATCTTATATAATACTGAAGATACCAGAAATGCTGAGATAAGAGACTGTTTCCACTTTTCTCCACCTTGTCATTCAGAAAACATAGCTGCTGCGACCTTTAGCTTGACAGTACAAGTTACAAATGATCTATAGGATACATGATACTGGGCATGCTCACAAGCATCTATTCTAGAAGTTGCTGTGTGTTTTTGAGGGGAAGCAGAAAGGCTGAGATGTTAAAACCCTTATGTTGGTTTATGTATTCTCATACACATCTTGAGTTTATCATCCACCATGTAGACAGGAAGGAGCAGCCTTATAGTATCTGAATTAATCATTCTGTGTGGACAGGCTCAGGGTAGTCTCACACTAGCAATTTTCTGTCTTGTGTCGGTATCCATCGAAATCCTGATGCTTCCTGATCAGGCATGCATACCTATACTTAACATGGGGCTGCAGGGACATCAGATGGCATCAGGTTTTGGTCAGATGTAGACGAATGCGTCATTTTGAGCTACCCCCTGGCTGCATGATGTTGTGATTTTGCATCGCAGTAAAGATGTGGAAGCAGCGGTATGCATCAAAACTATGCATTGAAATCAATGAGGCTGCATCAGGCTAAGGATGGATGCGGCAAGCCGGATCAGAATTTCACACTGAGCATGCCCAGAGTGGTTCCCGCATGCCTGGAGATTGATCTCTCTTTCTCTCTCTTTCTTTTTTCTTTCTTTCTTTCTTTCTTTCTTTCTTCTCTTTCTTTCTTTCTTTCTTTCTTTTCTTTCTTTCTTTCTTTCTTTTTCTTCTTTCTTTCTTTCTTCTTCTTTCTTTTCTTTCTCTCTCACGGATAAGGACAAAAATGCAAGTAAAACTGATAAAGCCACAGTGTTTCTTTGGCTGATCCTGTGCAAAAAAACACTGCGGCTGCATGTGTTTGTTCATGCGTCAGCGGATGCAAATGCACCCGCTTGCATCCTGATCCGGACCAAACACTGGTGTGAAACTAGCTTCATTCTTGACTTTTCAAAGTACTCACTGAATTATTTCAAATATTTAATTTATTTCCAAATGATACATCTTAGCCAGGATTCAAACTCAGGCCATCTGTTATCAAAGGCATAAGGCCTCAGGCTGAACAGTATAATAATTTTTTTCTGCCTAAAGATCTAAATAGTATTCTTCTTGTTTACAGGTAAAATGTAATGTTACGGAGAGATACAGTTGTGGCCAAAAGTATTGACACCCCTCTAGTTTCTTCCTGAAAATGATTGCAATCACAAATTCTTTGGTATTATTATCTTCATTTATTTTGTCTTCAATGAAAAAACACAAAAAGAATTGTCCTAAAGCCAAATTAGATATAATTCCACACCAAACATAATAAAGGGGGTGGACAAAAGTATTGGCACTGTTAGAAAATAATGTGATGCTTCTCTAATTTGTGTAATCAACAGCACCTGTAACTTACCTTTGGCACCTAACAGGTGTTGGCAATAACTAAATCACACTTGCAGCCAGTTGACATGGATTAAAGTTGACTCAACCTCTGTCCTGTGTCCTTGTGTGTACCACATTGAGCATGGAGAAAAGAAAGAAGACCAAAGAACTGTCTGAGGACTTGAGAAACCAAATTGTGAGGAAGCATGAGTAATCTCAAGGCTACAAGTCCATCTCCAAAGACCTGAATGTTCCTGTGTCTACCGTGCGAAGTGTCATCAAGAAGTTTAAAGCATATGGCACTGTGGCTAACCTCCCTAGATGTGGACGGAAAAGAAAAATTGACGAGAGATTTCAACGCAAGATTGTGCGGATGGTGGATAAAGAACCTCGACTAACATCCAAACAAGTTCAAGCTGCCCTGCAGTCCGAGGGTACAACAGTGTCAACCCGTACTATCCGTCGGCGTCTGAATGAAAAGGGACTGTATGGTAGGATACCCAGGAAAACCCCACTTCTTACCCCGAGACATAAAAAAGCCAGGCTGGAGTTTGCCAAAACTTACCTGAGAAAGCCTAAAACGTTTCGGAAGAATGTTCTCTGGTCAGATGAGACAAAAGTAGAGCTTTTTGGGCAAAGGCATGAACATAGAGTTTACAGGAGAAAAACAGAGGCATTCAAAGAAAAGAACACGGTCCCTACAGTCAAACATGGCGGAGGTTCCCTGATGTTTTGGGGTTGCTTTGCTGCCTCTGGCACTGGACTGCTTGACCGTGTGCATGGCATTATGAAGTCTGAAGACTACCAACAAATTTTGCAGTATAATGTAGGGCCCAGTGTGAGAAAGCTGGGTCTCCCTCAGAGGTCATGGGTCTTCCATCAGGACAATGACCCAAAACACACTTCAAAAAGCACTAGAAAATGGTTTGAGAGAAAGCACTGGAGACTTCTAAGGTGGCCAGCAATGAGTCCAGACCTGAATCCCATAGAACACCTGTGGAGAGATCTAAAAATGGCAGTTTGGAGAAGGCACCCTTCAAATATCAGGGACCAGGAGCAGTTTGCCAAAGAAGAATGGTCTAAAATTCCAGCAGAGCATTGTAAGAAACTCATTGATGGTTACCAGAAGCAGTTGATCGCAGTTATTTTGGCTAAAGGTTGTGCAACCAAGTATTAGGCTGAGGGTGCCAATACTTTTGTCTGGCCCATTTTTGGAGTTTTGTGTGAAATGATCAATGTTTTGCTTTTTGCTTCATTCTCTTTTGTGTTTTTTTTATTGAAGACAAATTAAATGAAGATAATAATACCAAAAAATTTGTGATTGCAATCATTTTCAGGAAGAAACTGAGTATTATCTGACAGAATTGCAGGGGTGTCAATACTTTAGGCCACAGCTGTATATGTTTTGTGGAATATTACCAAAAAAACTAGTCAGGTATGCCCTGCCACACACAGATGGGACAACTATAAGTTTTCTGAAGTATTACAGGAAAAGCTAGTCAGGTAGGTCAGTGACCTGTATAGGCATAGGGGATGGGAGGTTGACCAAACAATGCTTTTAAGGGCCCAGAAAATGTTCATGTGTATACAGCACATTTGCCAAAACCTGGTTTGATGCCCAAAACCAGTTTACGCAAACATTAAGGGAGATGTACTAATCACTGCTTTTAAGCACCCAAAATTGTTGGACGTGAATACAGCAAATTTGTTATTCATTGGTTCAAAGGACGAAAAGGTTGAATATTCAGAAAGAGGGGCAGGAGTGTCAGGGATAGGTATTGAGCTCAGAAAGTCAAGTCAAGCAACAAACAGGAAGGAGACCCCAACAGTCTCCATTTTTCAAAAAAAAAGTAGGCACAGCCACCACTAAAGTGGCATCAATTGCCCCAGAGTTGAAATTTTAAAATGGGGAGTCTAATGCAGCACATTGAAAAGAACACAAGCGTTTAGTCTCCCAAGGCTGACACTGGGGTGGAAAAGTCCTTGTGGATGTATGACTTGTTCATCTTGATAAACTCTAGTTTGTCTACACTGTCACTGAACAGTCGCATGCGCTTATCCGTCAGCACACTAACAGCAGCGCTGAAGACACGTTCAGAGAGAACACTGGCTGCGGGGCACAACAAAATCTTCAAGGCATAAGGGGCAAGCTCATGCCATTTTTGCAGTTTTAAGCTCTAAATACACAAGAGTCCAGTTCCACAGTCATGGCATCGATTTTCAGCTGTAGATACTCCTGTACCATCCTCTCTAGGCGTTCACTATGTGTCAGACTTGTTCTCTCCTCTGGCGTTGCAAAGGATGGTCTGAAAAAAAGGTGAAATGATTCTACAAAATTGCTGTTACCAGACACACTGTTAACGTTGAGTGATGACAACTCGATGTTCCCCGGCTTGGAAAGGTAGAACTGCGATATTCACTATGTGCACCAATGGTGTTTTGGGGAAAAGCAGTACTAAGATTGTCTAAAAGCTTCTGCTGATACTCCTGCATGCGTGCATCCCTATCCAGGGCAGGAAAGATTTGGCCAAATTTACTCTTGTACCAGGGATCTAACAGTGTGGCAACCCAGTATTAGGCATAAATTAGAATTCTAACAATCCGAGGATGATGTTTCAGGTAGTGCAGCAAGAAGTCATTCATGTGTCTTGCGCATCCAGGAGACCCAAGTCCTTGTTGTGTTGGTGGCGCCGGGGTAACGTTCACACTTGCTTTCTCTGCCCTCTCCCCCAAACCTTGCACAACAGAAATGTGATCATAATCTCCCTCATCTGCTGAGCCTTCCATGCCCATCGCCTGTTGTCTTCCATTTCTTCCTCGGCTCTTGCACCACGTGCCCTCATTGTTCCCTCTCCCCCACCCTCCCATGCCCACCGCCTTGGTGCTGCCTACCGTCTGGACCTTTGAGATCTTGTTATCCCTTCCACATACGCCTCCTCCTCTACTTCCTCCCCTTCATCTTGGCCCACCACCTGACTCCAAATACTGGTTAAACCATGCTCCAGTATGTAGATGACTGGGATAGTCATGCTAATAATGGCATCGTCAGCACTAAACATCTTAGTAGCCATTTCAAAACTCTGCAGAAGAGTGCAGAGGTCGTTGATCTGAAACCACTCCAGCAGCGTCATTTGCCCCACCACTTTTCAGGCGGTGGACTGGCAGGCCGAAAGACTTCTGTACCGATGCAAGTTGTTGAGCTGCGAGATGCAAATGGCGGAAGTGAGCACACAGCTACCGTATCCTCTGCAGAAGCACATACAGGCCAGGATAGTAGGCTAGAAAATGCTGGATGACCAGGTTCGAGACGTGAGCTATACAAGGCACATGTGTCACCTTGACCCAGCTAAAGGCCGCCCCCGGTTTGCAGCATTGTCGCACACAGCCTTCCCTGGCTGCCAGTTCAGTGGAGACAACCATTGATTAAATTTGATCTCCAGAGCTGACCACAACTTCTCAGGTGTGTGACTCACATTTCCCAGACATTTTAATGTAAACACCGCCTGATGGTGTTGAGCCCTGCTGCCAGCATAGTAAAGAGGTGTGCTGGATTCCTTCTGCGCAGTTTGAATGCGTGTCACATTACCAGACAGGATTTGGTGCAGGTGGAGGACCTAGGAGAGGTGGAGGAGGCAGAGGCAGTGGAGGAACTTCTACATACAGAGATTTGACACAAAACCCATGGGGATGGCAAGACTTGCACAACAGCCCCTTCTCCTCCTCTCACCATAGTCACCCAGTGCCCAGTCAACATGTAACACCCCTGTCCATGCTTACTCATCCAAGTGCCTGTGGTGGAATGCACCCTGTCACACACAGAGTTTCTCAAGGAAGTGGTGATGTTGTCTGCAACACACTGGTGTAGTGCAGGCACAGCATTGTTTGAGAAGTAGTGGTGACTGGGCATCTGGTATTGGGGCAGTGCGATGGCCATAAGGTCTTGAAAATCCTCTGTATCCACCAGCCGAAAGGGCAGCATTTCGGTAGCCAACATCTTGGAGATGGTGAAATTCAACCTCTTAGCTTTGACATGGGTAGGAGGAAATGGTATTTTACTTGACCACATCTGAGGGACCAAGTGCTGGCTGCTGTACTGAGACAGGGTTGAGTAGGATGTCCCAGACAAGCTGCTGTACTGTGTTGGAGGTGCAGGGAGATATATTATGTTGCATTCATAAAAAGGTGGTGCTCTCGATGTCTGACAGCGCTCATCACCAGCAGGTGTTTCCAGTTCCAAAACAGCTGACGACCTGTCAATCACACTGGCTCCTGCGGGTAAAGAGGTGGAAGTTCTGCGGCCGAAAGCCTGTGTGACATCTGTCCCCACAGTCACAGAGGATGAAGAAGCCACAGATGCACTTGATGGGTAGATGGTGGTTAGCCAGGCCCGCTAAGCCACATTGTAGCACAGTGAGCTTCCCACTATGACTTATGCTTCATATCCATGCGACAGTTCATGCATGAAGTACTCAAACTATTGATTTTTTGGCCTCTACTCAGATTTTGTTTACACATTTTGCAGATAACATGAGTTGGATCATTCTTTGCGATCTGAAAGAAAGCCAAGGCTAGGCAAGGCTTAGCATCTATGTGACCTGCACAGCTACCACGGCTTCTGCACAAAGGCAGAGTTGAGGCTGAGGATGCAGATGTTGACGTGCTTCCAGGACTCCGTCCCAGTCCAGGAAGCCGCAACCTAACCTTGTCACTAGCATCTTCCTCCACCCCCTCTGCTCAGCTCATCAACTGCCTGAATGTGGGTTGACAGTAAGTGAGATCTCCAACCTTATCATCACCCTGTGTGTTCTCACACTCGTCTTCCTCAGAGCCAATCTCTTCCTGCCCTGAGCGCAAATTTAAGTTGTCGTTCCAATTATGTATCTGAGTCTTATCATCATCTGCCATATTGTCTCCATCAACAGGGGTTACAGTTTTGGAATGAGGACACCAACAGGGGTTACAGTCTTGGAATGAGGATCTACATTATGCTAGGACCCTTCTTCATCTGGGCCTGGATTCGACTCACAGATTTTGGGCATCGGTGCAGATCGTTTACTTGTCTTGACTCACTGAAGCTTTGGAGCAGACCTCTGATTCCCAAGCTATATTATGAGTGAACAGCTCTGCCAACTCACCCATCTGTGTTAACTGTTATGATCCGGTGACCTTGGAGCCGCATGAATCACTTTCACAGGTGTAAATGGTACCTATACTGACCGCAGTTCCTGACCTAACACCACAGCTATAGAAGTAGCCGTGGGATGTGACTAACCATACCCTAGACACCTCAACACGACCGGAGAACTAGCTACCCCTAAAGATAGAAACAGGAATTCTATCTTGCCTCAGAGCAGAACCCCCAAAGGATAGAAAATCCCCCTACAAATATTGACTGTGAGTAAGAGAGGAAAAGACACACTCAGACAGAAAACAGAATTTAGCAAATGGGGCCACTCTAGCTATATAGGTAAAGACAGGACAGAATACTATTGCAGTCAGTACAAAAATATCCACAGCAGATAATACAAAAATACCCCTGAGTCTACTCAAGACTCGGCGCCCTCTAAATCTGTGAACTCCTGTGAATCCAACTATGCTGACACAATCAAAAGCTGTACAAGCCTACAACAAATGAATAGCACTTAAATGCTAGGAAGAAAACTTCCTAACAGAAAGCAGGTTAAGACAGACATGCAGACCAAATATCCACAAAAACCACAACTCTGAGCAGAAATAGACAATTCCAAAATAAGCACACAGCATGTGTGCCACAAGAAAACAAAACAATTCATTTAGCTTGGAAGTTTTGCAGCAGGGCAGGAAGAGACCAGGCAGAGGTGAAACACCTCCAGGAACAAATGACAACTGGCAAGGACTGAGGGAATCCTGCAAACCTAAATACCCCAGTCTGAATTCCAATTATCCAATTCACCTGACCAAGACTGTACAACAGGTTCAACTGCATTACCAGCCACAACCACAGGAGGGAGCCCACAAGCAGAATTCACAACAATCAGGGCTTTTTTTGTACCGGTACGGGCCGGTACGCCGTACCGGAAAATCAAGGAAAACCTGGTGCGATCCGGTACGGCGTACCGGAATATCTGCTGCCTGCCGCCCCCCCCTCCCCGTGGTCATCGCACCCTCCCACCTCACCTCACTAGTAGTGGTGCTGCACTGCTGGTGCGTGACGCTGGCTGAGGTCGGTGAGCGGCAGGGTCATAGCACCGCCGGCGAGGATAGATGCCGGGTGGAACAGGACCTGCCATGACGTCACGCACATGTGACTCAGGTGGGCCGAGCTACATTTTGCCCGGGAAGAAGAATTGCCGGATTAGGAGGAACTGGGAGTGACTGTACAAGGTACCGTACATGGGGATTTGTGCAGAGGACGAGGGGGGTGTGCAAAGGACGAGGGGGGTGTGCAGAGGACATGGAGGGGTGTGCAGTGGACGAGTGGGGTGTGCAGAGGACGAGGGGGCGTGCAGAGGACGTAGGGGGTGTGCAGAGGATGAGGGGGGTGGGCAGAGGACGAGGGGGGTGTGCAGAGGACGAGGGGGGTGTGCAGAGGACGTGGGGGGTGTGCAGAGGATGTGGGGGGTGTGCAGAGGACAAGGGTAGTGTGCAGAGGATGTGGGGGGGGTGCAGAGGACATGGGGGGTGTGCAGAGGACGAGGGGTGTGTGCAGAGGATGTGGGGGGGTGCAGAGGACATAGAGGGGTGTGCAGAGGATGAGGGGGGAGTGCAGAGGACATGGGGTGTGTGCAGAGGACATGGAGGGGTGTGCAGAGGACGAGGGGGGTGTGCAGAGGACATGGGGTGTGTGCAGAGGACGTGGAGGGGGGAGGTGCAGAGGATGTGGAGGGGGGTGCAGAGGATGTGGACGGGGGTGCAGAGGACGTGAAGGGGGGGTGCAGAGGACATGGCATGGGGGTGTGCAGAGGACATGGGGGATGCAGAGGACATGGGGGTGTGTGCAGAACACGTGGAAGGGTGTGCAGAGGACATGGAGGGGTGTGCAGAGGACATGGGGGGTGTGCAGAGTACGTGGAGGGGTGTGCAGAGGACATGGGGGTGTGCAGAAGACGTGAAGGGGTGTGCAGAGATCATGGAGGGGGGGTACAGAGGACATGGTGGAGTGTGGGCAGAGGACATGGTGGTGCACAGCACGGAGCTGGGGACTTGGTGGTACACTGTCTCCCGCCGCCTAAAAATCGGTCTGTTTCTCATCCAGGAGAGTCGGACAAGTGACATCTGTTTTTTTGTCCGTTTGGCATCCAACTGCTGTGTGAGTGTCCGACATTTCTCTCTGATTCTCAGATCACATCCGTGTGCAATCAATCCATGTTTTTTCTCAGCATCTATTAGTGTAGAATCATTTACAGGAACATTTTACAGTTGTCTCAGCTGCAGAATGATAATGTATCCGTGAAAAAAACTGATGCCACTCGGATGGTCCGTGTGCTGTCAGTGTGCGGTCCATGATTTTGTCAGACACATAGACTTGCATTGGCGAGTCTCACGCATGAATCGCATACTGTCGCAGCATGTTGCAACTTTTTTCTCATCCTGAATCTGGATGAGAAAAAAGCGTCCGACACTCGTCATTGTGCTCTCAGAGATTGATTGCAATGTGAGAAAATCACACATTGCACTCATCAGAGTTTCACACCAGTGTGTCCGTACCCTAATACTAAAATCCATATAGTAATCCTACTGGTATGGGGAGGATTTATGGCTCAGTTAGTACACTCCATACTTCATTATTAACCAGTTAATGCTCTCTTGTCCACCGCACTGCAGTGTCAAAAGAGGACGACAGTGAGACAGGCAGCGACATCGCATCAGAGAGCCCCTGACCTCGAAATAGAAGATCCTCAGATCCTCGTATTGTGACATAATATTAAGAATAAAGTTTTTTTGCACTTATATTACACTATGAACTCCATAGAACGGCAGCGAAAATGCTAACCACTGAGCCACCGTACAATGCTAACCACTGAGACACCGTATACAGTGCTAACCACTGAGACACCGTACAATGCTAACCACTGAGACACCGTATACAGTACTAACCACTGAGCCATCGTATACAGTGCTATCCACTGAGCCACCGTATACAGTGCTACCCACTGAGCCACCATATGCAGTGCTAACCACTGAGCCATCGTATACAGTGCTACCCACTGAGCCACTATATACAGTGCTAACCACTGAGCCACCGTACAGTGCTAACCACTGAGCCACCGTATACAGTGCTAACCACTGAGCCACCGTACTGTGAGTGTATGCCCCTGTGTGTGTATGCCTCCCCACTGAAAATAAGACCAGGTGCAACGTTTGGAGCAAACATATTAATATATTAAATATATTAATCTTGCCCAACCCCTGATGGCTGCCCGCCTCCAACCCTGCCCCCCAGGCTCCGCCCCCCCACCCCACCCCCCTCGGCTCCGAGAGGTGTACCAGGAAATATTTTTTTACAAAGAAAGCACTGACAACAATTAACCCATAGTTAGTAGAGCGGCTGGAGACTTGTAAGCTGTGAGGAAGCAAGTGCGATTGGGGTGACACCTGTGATGACTGGAGTGTTTGTGATGTTGAAGTTGAGGTGGAAGAAAGTCCATTTGATGGAGGCTTGATATCCATTGCAGCACCTGCTCTTTTTGGGCCTTATCTACAAGTTTAGCAATGCTCTTCTGCGTTAGGAAGGAATGATAGCAGATCGTCCACAAAACGAAGTAGACATTTTAGTTTGGCTTGAAGACGGTATATGTTCAGCAAATGTTTCTGTTACTTTAGCACCTTACCCACGAACACAAAGATTTTTACCCTTTCCAACATGCCTATTCCCCTTTCCACCATCATCAGACCTTTACCACTCATATTTGAGGGTAACTAATTGGCAACTCTGTTGCTGTTGGCACAAAAAACTAGGGATGTAAAACTAGCAGAGCTCAGTGGCCAAACAGTTGTACTACCCTAAATAGATTTTGGTAAGTAGGTTTGGGCAGATGCAATACAAAAGTGTTTTCTGCGCTGTGTGATGGTAGATTTCAACAGAACACTGGACCACAGCTACCTAGCCAAACAGAGGTACTATCCTAAATAGATTTTGGTAAGTAGGTTTGGGCAGATGCAATACAAACGTGTTTTCTGTGCTGTGTGGTGGTAGGTTTCAAAAGAACACTGGACCACAGCAACCTGTCCAAACAATGCTACTAGCCAAAAAGGATTTGCTTGGCTAGATGCACTAAAAAAAGGCTAGTAAATGTAGAGCCCACTGGGACGGGGTACTCGGTACTGGACTGGTGTACTGCTGGGGATGTCACGGAGGCCCTGGTCCGGACCGTGTCCTGAGTTCTCACAAGTAAAGGGGATATTTACAAGGGATAAAGTTTGTCATGACGCCACTCATGAGTTGTCAGTAATGGGACCACCGCTGCAGCGCTGCTCTACCAGGAGGATAGATGGATGATGGGGCTGCAGCCAGATGGATGTCCCCGCCGGGCTGCTCCTGACAGGATAAAAGGTATGATAACAGTTCTTTATACCTGGAATCAGACACGGACACTCAGGCAGGGTTCACCGGGATTACTTATCAGCTCTTCAGACAATTTACAGCAGTTCTCAGTACAGTTCTTAACACAGGTTACAGTCAGCAAACTCCGGTAAAACTGAACCCTCTGCAGCCAGCCTGTCACTCTGAGACCCCTCACTCCTTCTTAAGTCCTTCCAGGCTGTTGTTTCTCTCTGCGCTTTGTCTCCGGGTAGTATAGCGGCAGCTTGGATCCTTGTGGGTCCTAGTGGTTGCTGCTGTGCTTCTAACCCTTTTGTTGGGAACTCCAACCTGGAGTTAAAGCTCCCTGTCGGTTAATCTGGGAAGCCGGTATGTAATCTCTGTTCCCCTCAGAGCCGACACTCTGGTATATGCCTAGTCTGCAGTAACCCTATCTTGCAAGGCGTTATCAGACTCCATCTAACCCGTGTGACTCTAGTCCAAACTAGGGAAAATTACTCTGCCGGTAGTTAGTCAGTGCTGCCGTGTTCCTCGGACCCAGTACTTCTGGTCCGGTCTCTTTCCTTATACTCCCCTGGGATGCCGGCTATGGACAAGCTTTCTCTCCATGGTTTCTGTGACTCTGTTGATTCTGCATCTCTATGAAGCCCAATCCCACCGGGACTTCTCTCTGTCTTTGTGATGTCTGTGCTGCTCAGCTCACTCTAGCCTACTAACTCCTTCCTCCTCTTTCTCTTCTATTTGTGCTCTCTGTCACCTGATGTACATTCTTCCCCACCCACTTTCCTCTAAACCCACCACCCCTTGCCTGCCTAGAGTCCTGGGCTCCGGGTTGGGTGCTGCCTCTAGTGGTGTGTGTATCCGTGAGGGTGTTTGGTGTACAAACCATCTATCTTTCTGCCTGGCTGCTGTTCCCTATGTGGCCACCCTGGTCGCAGGGGCGCCACATAAATACAGGAGGTGTAGCTTTCTTCACAACATTGCTACACCACTGCCTGGCACACACTGCTACTAGCCAAAAAAGATTTACTTGGTTAGATTTGGCCAGATCAACACCATTTCAACACAGCACTGGAACAGACCTGCCTGGCAAAGAGTGCTTTTTAATCTCTAAAAAGGGTTGTTCTTGGAAGTAGTCCCTAAACGTACTATCTCTTTAACTTGGAATGGCATCGCAATCTAACTATCTTTCTCTGTAGCGCACAGAGCAGCAGCGGCGGTGTCTGACACTGAGCTCCAACACTAAGAAAATGGTGAGGAGGGAAAATGCCTGGTTCTTATATGGCAAGGTCATGTAACATACCCAGCCAATGACAAGCCCTTGTGTGCAAAAAGTGCACATAGCTTTATAAGTGCTGATAGGCTGACAAACCGGACCACTCACACTAAGTGCGGGAAGGAAAAAAAATGGAGATCTGCATTATTTAACCACAGACCCCTACCGCCCATTATTCCTAGATACTGAAACTCATAATAACGTTGAACAAAAGCATTACTGTGAAAGGTCAGTAACACTTTTCGTCAATGAACAGTTATCGAATATAACCTTGAATTACCGAATTTTTAGCAAATCGTTCGCATTTGTCGAATGACTCGAACATAGCCCAAAATAGGTCGAATTTGAAATTGGCGAACATGTTCGATCAAACATCGCTCATCTCTAGTCATAGATGACATCTTAGCATTTTTTGCCCGTCTCTTGTACTGTGTTTCGGGAGCATCTCTGGGGAGTGTCCAGAAGTAGTCAGCCAGCATATGAGTGGACCATTTTCCCTGATATTTTTTTTCCATTGTTGCCATCTCTTGATGGAAATGTTCACAATGTTTATCACTAGCCATACCACAGCACATCATATATGCGGGGCCCAAGGCATGTCCTGGTCACTTATCTTGCTTTCGAAGTAAGGATGATATGTTTTCTTTATTTGACAAGTGATACTTTTCTTCTGATTGGTAAATGTCACCTCCCTACAAATATAGCAACAATTGTTCACAGTATTAACACACTTTTGAAGCATTAGTGTTCTGTATTGTAACTAAATGTATAAAATAATAACAGTTTCAGGTAACCATAGCTTAAACTGTATCCCACAAAGTCTGTAATATTTGAAATGCTAAACCTTTCTGGCTGGCTTTATATATGCACTGCTGACATCAGCTTTAGTGTTGAGCGAACATGCTCGGCACTACTCGTTACTCGCACGAGTATCACTGTACTCGGGCGACTCGCCGAGCACCGAGTAATCTCGCGATACTCGTGCTGTGCTCGTGGTCGTCATCTCTCCATGTTGGCGCTCTTTTGAGAGCCAGCCCACGTGCAGGGATTGGCTGACAGACCACTGCAATGCCACAGCCCTGTTGGTTGTGGTATAGCAGTGATTGGCCGGCCTGCACAGCGTCACCGAGCCTTTATAAGTCCCGGCGCGCTGTGCTCGGCACACAGCCTTCCAGACAGTGAGTGTAGGGAGAGTGTCTGCTGCTGATTAGGGACAGATTTGCGGCCCTCATAGGTAGATCCGGATCAGGGCTGCAAACTGCTGCTGACCACAACAGTCCTTCTCAGGACTAATCTAGGAGGACATAGGCAGGGTGATCCAGATCGGAGTCCAAGATTTCCAGTGACCAGAACAGTCCTTCTCAGGACTAATCTAGGAGGATATAGGCAGGGTGATACAGATTGAAATCCAAGCTTTTCTGTGACCATTAGAGTCACCACACTCTTGTACTTAGTACCTTAATACAGGTTAGGGACTAAAATCCTGTCTTCAAACCATTACAGTCACCAGACAGGTGTACGTACTACCTTAATACAGGTTAGGGAACTAAAATCCTAACTCTTGTCATCAAAACAGTCACCAGACAGGTGTACGTACTACCTTAATACAGGTTAGGGACTAAAATCCTCTCTTGAACCATTACAGTCACCAGACAGGTGTACGTACTACCTTAATACAGGTTAGGGAACTAAAATCCTAACTCTTGTCATCAACACAGTCACCAGACAGGTGTACGTACTACCTTAATACAGGTTAGGGACTAAAATCCTCTCTTGAACCATTACAGTCACCAGACAGGTGTACATACTACCTTAATACAGGTTAGGGAACTAAAATCCTAACTCTTGTCATCAAAACAGTCACCAGACAGGTGTACGTACTACCTTAATACAGGTTAGGGACTAAAATCCTCTCTTCAAACCATTACAGTCACCAGACAGGTGTACGTAGTACCTTTATTCAGGTTAGGGAACTAAAATCCTAACTCTTGTCATCAAAACAGTCACCAGACAGGTGTACGTACTACCTTAATACAGGTTAGGGACTAAAATCCTCTCTTCAAACCATTAAAGTCACCAGACAGGTGTACGTAGTACCTTAATACAGGTTAGGGAACTAAAATCCTAACTCTTGTCATCAAAACAGTCACCAGACAGGTGTACGTACTACCTTAATACAGGTTAGGGACTAAAATCCTAACTCTTGTCATCTCAACAGTCACCACACTGTTGTACGTCATACGTTCATACAGGTTAGGGAACTAAAATCCTAACTCTTGTCATCTCAACAGTCACCACACTGTTGTAAGTCATACCTTTATTCAGGTTAGGGAACTAAAATCCTAACTCTTGTCATCAAAACAGTCACCAGACAGGTGTACGTACTACCTTAATACAGGTTAGGGACTAAAATCCTCGCTTCAAAACATTACAGTCACCAGACAGGTGTACGTACTACCTTAATACAGGTTAGGGAACTAAAATCCTAACTCTTGTCATCAAAACAGTCACCAGACAGGTGTACGTACTACCTTAATACAGGTTAGGGACTAAAATCCTCGCTTCAAAACATTACAGTCACCAGACAGGTGTACGTACTACCTTAATACAGGTTAGGGACTAAAATCCTAACTCTTGTCATCTCAACAGTCACCACACTGTTGTACGTCATACGTTCATACAGGTTAGGGAACTAAAATCCTAACTCTTGTCATCTCAACAGTCACCACACTGTTGTAAGTCATACCTTTATTCAGGTTAGGGAACTAAAATCCTAACTCTTGGCATCTCAACAGTCACCACACTGTTGTAAGTCATACCTTTATTCAGGTTAGGGAACTAAAATCCTAACTCTTGTCATCTCAACAGTCACCACACTGTTGTAAGTCATACCTTTATTCAGGTTAGGGAACTAAAATCCTAACTCTTGTCATCAAAACAGTCACCAGACAGGTGTACGTACTACCTTAATACAGGTTAGGGACTAAAATCCTCGCTTCAAAACATTACAGTCACCAGACAGGTGTACGTAC
Source organism: Allobates femoralis (assembly GCA_033576535.1). NCBI lineage: Eukaryota > Metazoa > Chordata > Amphibia > Anura > Aromobatidae > Allobates > Allobates femoralis. The sequence continues at coordinate 105,484,079 of JARQOC010000006.1, forward strand.
TACCTTAATACAGGTTAGGGAACTAAAATCCTAACTCTTGTCATCAAAACAGTCACCAGACAGGTGTACGTACTACCTTAATACAGGTTAGGGACTAAAATCCTAACTCTTGTCATCTCAACAGTCACCACACTGTTGTACGTCATACGTTCATACAGGTTAGGGAACTAAAATCCTAACTCTTGGCATCTCAACAGTCACCACACTGTTGTACGTCATACGTTCATACAGGTTAGGGAACTAAAATCCTCTCCTAAAACCATTCAAGTCACCAGACTGTTGTACGTCATACCTTGATACAGGTTAGGGACTAAAATCCTCTCCTGAAAGCATTACAGTCACCAGACTGTTCTATGTCATACCTTGATACAGGTGAGGGACTAAAATCCTCTCCTAAAACCATTCAAGTCAGCAGATTGTTGTACGTCATACCTTGATACAGGTTAGGGAATAAAATCCTCTCCTAAAACCATTCAAGTCACCAGACTGTTGTACGTCATACCTTGATTACCTTGATACAGGTTAGGGAACTAAAATCCTAATCTCTTGTGATCTGAACAGTCACCAGACTGGTGTACGTCATACCTTGATACAGGTTAGGGACTAAAATCCTCTCATGTGACTGTTGTCGCAGTATACAAGCAAAATGCGCAAGGGCGTTGGCAAGGAACAAGGAGGTGAACGTGATGGTGGTGCAGGCAGAGGCCAAGGTCATGTGCAAGCACTAATTTCGCAACAATAAAGTGGCACATCTACTCGCTCACACGTCCTGTCCCAAATTGTTGGGGCCCGCTGCAGTACTACGCTCTTGAACCAACACTAGTGTCAACAGCTTGTTACTTGGATAGCGGATAATGCTTCAAGTCTGATTGGCACCTCCACAAACACCCTGTCTTCCACACAGTCAATTGTCAGTAGCCGTGATACTGCACTGCACATTTCCCAACCTGATCCTCCTTCCTACCAACTGGCTGAGTGCACGTCCACGGACATTACTGATCCCACACTTGGACACTCGGAAGTCCAGAAGTGTGTACCCATGGGTCAGTGGAGGTACATGGCAAATTCCCATTACAAAATTTAAATTCAGTTGTCATTTGTTGGTGGTGTGGTGAAGTCTGGCCCAATCCAACCCTTGTTCATCTTGATCTCAGTCAGCCTGTCAGCATTTTCAGTTGACAGGCGGTTGCGTTTATCAGTTATGATTCCACCTGCAGCTCTGAAAACACGCTATGACAAAATGCTAGCGGCAGTGCAGGCCAGGACTTCCAAGGCGTAGAGAGCCAATTCATGCCACGTGTCCAGCTTGGAGACCCAATAATTGTAAGGCACAGAGGAATCTCGCAGTACAGTTGTTCGATCGGCAAGGTACTCCTTCAGCATCTGACCAAACTTAGCATTTCTTGTGGCACTACCCCGCACCTCAGGGGCTGTGGTACGTGAGGGGCTAAGAAAACTGTCCCACCTCCTAAAGACTGTTCCCCTACCTTTGGCGGATTGGACTTGTGCCCCTCTCGGCCGAACGCCTTGGTTGTCCACCGATTCCTCACCTATGCCGCTAGCGTTTTGTGAGGGGAATGATTAGCCTACTTCCGTGACTATGGCCTTCTGGAACTACTGCGTTTTGGCTGACCTCTCCGCCTCAGGAATGACAGACATTAATTTCTCCTTGTACCGTGGGTCTAACAGTGTTGCCAACCAGTACTGATTGTCGGCCAAGATGTTCTGAACGCGAGGGTCACGAGGCAGGCAGCTTACCATAAAGTCAGCCATGTGCGCCAGACTCTTAACACCCATCACTTTAGTATCCAGACCAACACGATGACTGAACATGCTGTCCTCCTCCTCCTCCTCCTCCTCATCTCCCCTGTCCTCTGCCCAGCCACGCTGAATCGAGGGTATCACTGGTGTGCATGTCATATCCTCAATTTGGCCAGAGAGTTGCTCCATGTCTTCATACTCCTCCTCCCCGTCATAGTCCTCCACTGCACGTTGTGATGAGATGAGGCTGGACTCTGTGTTTTCACCCACACCCACTACTGTTTCTTGCTCCAAGTCATCGCGCTCGGCCTGCAATGCATCCTCTTTGTTTTTCAGCAGAGACCATTTTAGAAGGCAGAGTAGTGGTATGGTGACGCTAATAATGGCGTCATCACAGCTCACCATCTGGGTGGAGTCCTAAAAGTTTTGGAGGACGGTACATAGGTCCGACATCCATCTCCACTCCTCAGGTGTTATGTGTGGAGTTTGAACCATTTTCCCGACGGCTTAGGTGATGCAGGTAGTCAACAACTGCCCTCTTCTGCTCACATATCCTGACCAACATGTGCAGAGTTGAATTCCAACGCGTGGGGACATCACACTCCAGTCTGTGGGCCGTAAGACGCTAACGGCGCTGAAATCCGCAAAGGTCGGCTGAAGCAGCAGGTGACTTGCGAAAATGTGCAGACAGACGGCGAACTTTTACCAGCAGTTCAGACAGCTCTGGGTATGACTTTAGAAACCTCTGAAACACCAGGTTGAGCACGTGGGCCACGCATGGAACATGCGTCAGCTGGCCTCGCCTCAAAGCTGCCACCAAGTTCCGTCCATTGTCACACACGACCTTTCCTGGCTTTAGGTTCAGAGGTGTGAGCCAGTGATCTGCCTGCTGTTTCAGAGCTGTCCACACCTCTTCTGCATTGTGGGGTTTGTCACCTATGCAGACTAGCTTCAGCACAGCCTGTTGACGCTTCGCAGAGGCAGTGCTGCAGTGCTTCCAGCTTGGGACTGGTGTGGAGGGTACAGTGGATGAGGATGAGCAGGAGGAGGAGGAGGACGCTGAAGAGCATGACATTCCGGAGCTGTAGAGTGTCGGTGAAACCCTGACAGAGGTAGGGCCTGCTATCCTTGGTGTGGGAAGGACGTGTTCCGTCCCTCGATCAGACTGTGTCAGAGCCTCCACAATATTAACCCAGTGTTTTGTCAAGGAGATGTAGCGGCCTTGCCCACAAGCACTTGTCCACGTGTCTGTGGTTATACACTTCAGCCCCTGACCTTACCCCTGCGGTATTAAAGAACAGCAATGACTGTCTACCTCCAGTTTCCAATATCATGTCCACTCTCTATTTGAAACTAAACCTTTCCAAAACTGAACTTCTTCTGCTCCACCCATCCACTAACCTCCCTAAATCGGACATCTCTCTCTCAGTTTGTGGCACCACGATAATGCCTAGGCAGCAGGCTCGTTGTCTGGGTGTTATGTTTGACACCGATCTCTCCTCCTCCCACACACAATGTCTCGTCCGCTCATGTCACTTACACTTGAAGAATATCTCCAGAGTCCGTCCCTTTCTCACCCTGTAAACAACAAAAACCCTCACCGTGGCCCTAATCCATTACAGCCTTGACTATTGCAATTCTCTATTAAGCGGCCTCCCCCTCACCAGAGTTTCTCCTCTCCCGTCCATCCTTAATGCAGCAGCCAGGATCACCCATCTGGCCAATCGTTACTCAGATGCCTCTGCTCTGTGCCAGTCATTGCACTGGCTGCCCGTATACTACAGCATCCAATTCAAATTGCTTCTTATCACCCACAAAGCTATTCACAGTGCAGCACCCCTCTACCTCTCCTCCCTCATCTCTGTCTATCACCCCACTCGCCCTCTACGTTCCTCAAATGACCTTCGACTGACATCGGTAATAATCCGATCCTCCCAGTACCGGCTCCAAGACTTCTCCAGAGCTGCACCAAACCTCTGGAATGCTTTACCAAAAGAAATCAGGACTATCCACAACTTGCATGGCTTCAGACGATCCCTAAAAAAGCATCTTTTTAAGGCGGCCTATCATACTCCCTTATAGAAGTCCTTTGTACTGTAGATAGTGGGCTATCCCTCTGGACATTACTCTTCTACAAACTCCACCAAACCAAAAAGGTCTACACAGACTGTATAATGACCATCCATGTAAGCTTAGTTCTATGCCCCATTTCCTCAAGATGCCTGGACCATCCGTGCAATAAGCCCCTGTACCTTGTGCAACCCCTATCCCGTTGTAGATTGTAAGCTCTTTTGAGCAGGGTCACCTTCATTTCTTGCTTTATTTTTTGTATTTTCTTTTTTACATTGATTCTATGCCTATTGTTTTGTATCCAATTATTCTACTGTATTTGTTCTGTACTGTAATTACTTACTGTATTATATTTTCTGTACTCTAACCCTACATTGTAAAGCGCTGCGTAATATGTTGGCGCTATATAAATAAAGCTGTATTATTATTATTATTATTATTAGGTGGACTTTGGCTGAAACAGCGTTGTTCAGGGCACGTGTGATGCTGTTGGACACGTGGTTATGCAATGCGGGGACGGCACATCTGGAGAAATAGTGGCGGCTGGGGACCGAGTAACGTGGGACAGCAGCCGGCATCAGGTCGCGGAATGCTTCCGTCTACACCAGCCGGAAAGGCAACATTTGTAGCGCAATGAGTTGCGAAATGTGATCATTCAGGACTGTGGCATGTGGGGCGTTGGCAGCGTATTTGCGCCTGCGTTCAAATGTTTGCTGAATGGATAATTGAACACTGCGCTGGGAAAAGGACGTGCTTGATGGTGGTGTAATTTGGACGTGGGCAACTTCAGGTGCAGGGACGGAGGCTTGTTCGCGGCCAGCTTGGACAGGGGATTGGCTCGCACGCACAACAGGCAAAGACGTAGCAGTGACATCAGCAAGCACCGCTTCTCGACTCTGTTGTAGTTTCCACAAAGTCGTGTGCTTGGCTGACATGTGCCTGATCATGCTAGTGGTGGGCAGGCTGCTACTTTTCGTACCCCTGCTGATGCTGGCATGGCAGGTGTTGCAAATGGCCTTTTTAGAGTCATCTGGAGCCAACTGAAAATACTGCCAGACTCGGGAAGACCTAACATTTGCACAGGCACCTTGTGTCGTGTTGTTGTTCCGGGGAACGGTTGCCTGCCTTATGCCTGCGTACCCGACCCTGCTTCGTACTGCCTGTTGGGATGCTATGCCTCCCTCCCCCTGTGCACTGCTGTCCTCGCTCTGCATATACTCCTGCCAGGTTGGGTAAGCTACTGGATCATCCACCACGTTGTCTTCCTATTCCTTGGCTAATCGCTGGACTGCTCCTCCTTCTCCTCATGTGGCACCATGATGACCGTTACAATAGTTTGGCTGTAGTTTCAGGTATACCCACAGTGGTAAATTTTTACGCCCATTCTTTTTGAATGGGCATTACAAAGACAGGATACCCGCATCTTTTCTATGTGAAAAATGTTTTGAGGCCCTCCAGCACGTCTCTATCCAGGGACAAAGAGGAGCCTCACAATTTTTGGCTGCCCTGACCAAAGGGCTATTCTAAAATACACCCACTTGAGGGTTACAGGCCCTACTACAAGTCTGTAAGCATGGGTCATTGTTGAACCTCCCAATTTTTGTCTGCCCTGGCCAAAGGGCTATACTACAATACACCCACTTGAGGGTTACAGGCCCTACTACATGTCTGTAAGCATGGGTCATTGTTGAACCTCCCAATTTTTGTCTGCCCTGGCCAAAGGGCTATACTACAATACACCCACTTGAGGGTTACAGGCCCTACTACATGTCTGTAAGCATGGGTCATTGTTGAACCTCCCAATTTTTGGCTGCCCTCACCAAAGGGCTATACTACAATACACCCACTTGAGGGTTACAGGCCCTACTACATGTCTGTAAGCATGGGTCATTGTTGAACCTCCCAATTTTTGTCTACCCTGACCAAAGGGCTATACTACAATACACCCACTTGAGGGTTACAGGCCCTATTACATGTCTGTAAGCATGGGTCATTGTTGAACCTCCCAATTTTTGGCTGCCCTGACCAAAGGGCTATACTACAATACACCCACTTGAGGGTTACAGGCCCTACTACATGTCTGGAAGCATGGGTCATTGTTGAACCTCCCAATTTTTGTCTGCCCTGGCCAAAGGGCTATACTACAATACACCCACTTGAGGGTTACAGGCCCTACTACATGTCTGTAAGCATGGGTCATTGTTGAACCTCCCAATTTTTGGCTGCCCTGATCAAAGGGCTATACTACAATACACCCACTTGAGGGTTACAGGCCCTACTACATGTCTGTAAGCATGGGTCATTGTTGAACCTCCCAATTTTTGTCTACCCTGACCAAAGGGCTATACTACAATACACCCACTTGAGGGTTACAGGCCCTACTACATGTCTGTAAGCATGGGTCATTGTTGAACCTCCCAATTTTTGGCTGCCCTGGCCAAAGGGCTATACTACAATACACCCACTTGAGCGTTACAGGCCCTACTACATGTCTGTAAGCATGGGTCATTGTTGAACCTCCCAATTTTTGGCTGCCCTGACCAAAGGGCTATACTACAATACACCCACTTGAGGGTTACAGGCCCTACTACATGTCTGTAAGCATGGGTCATTGTTGAACCTCCCAATTTTTAGCTACCCTGGCGAAAGGGCTATACTACAATACACCCACTTGAGGGTTACAGGCCCTACTACATGTCTGTAAGCATGGGTCATTGTTGAACCTCCCAATTTTTGGCTGCCCTGGCCAATGGGCTTTACTACAATACACCCAGTTCTTGTTTACAGGCCATCCTGCATGTCTGTATCCAGGGGCATTGGTGAACCTCCCAATTTTGGACTGCCCTGGCAAAGGAAGATACTACAATAGACCCAGTTCTTCAAAATGGGCACATTATTTCTAGACAAGGCTTCATGTACGTCTCTTGTCAGGGTCATCGGAGTGCCGCACAATGTTTTCACGTAAAATCTTTCATGTAATCACAAAAAGTAACATACACCAGCTGTATCTCACTATTGGGTATGTGCCCTTAACATTTCCACCCTAAATATTCATTTTGGTGTAATTTTGGAAGGTTTTCTGGACACTCCGTAAAATTGGCGTGAAACTCGGACAACATTGTTCACAGCTGTGACTTTTGAGTGAGAAATGCTTCCAGGGGTCTTCCCCATGGTGTTGCCATGTCATTTCAGCACTCTTCTGAGACTTTTGTGACATTTTTAGGGTTTTTCCAGGCAGCCGGCAGTCATTTCATAAAAATACTCGTGTCTCCCATAGGATAACATTGGGCTCGTTACTCGGGCCGAGTACACGAGTATCTCGGGATGTTCGGCCCGAGCTTCGAGCACCCGAGCATTTTAGTACTCGCTCATCACTAATCAGCTTACTTCAGCAGGCGCCTGGTAGTAGTATTGCATTGGATCAGAAAATCATGTAGTAAACGCTGGATGATGTATGTGTGGCGCCCCGCAACGAGTGCGTCACAGGAAGGTATTGCATCCCTGACTGAAGATGTAATATCTTCCATCTCAGTGATAACATGGTTAAACCCAGAGCTCCATACAACACACAACACACTAGAGGCAGAGGGCCAATCAGGCCCTGGTGGGAGGAGTGTAGGTGTAGTTTGTAGGAGAAGTTAGGAGAGGAGAGGGGAGAACGTGGGAGGAAGAAGAAGGAGCAGGATCTGCACAGTTCCGTGCAGCCCTGAAACCAAACTTACTGGCTGGGCACCAATAAGCGGTAACCCAGACCGGAACACGGCAACTATCGAGCGGGTCCAAGCGTACCCGAGCCCAACCTCACCGGATCACCGGTTCCGAGGCGAACAGTCGTCCACCGCTGTTCTGCAAACCGGAGTGACGGAGCAGCTCTCTAGGAGCACCTCACTACAGCCCTTATCCAGCCGTCTTGCCAGCAGGGGACCCACCACTGGGACACAGGACCTTCACAGCCGTAGTAGTCCGACTAAGGAATCCACTAGACGTCTCCCTAGTACCCTGAACTGGTACACTAAGGCAGCAAAGGCAACTAAATAGGACAGTTAGATAAAGGACGAACACCGTGGAGCTCTGGACAAAGACCAGTCATCGCTGGGATCACCCGGTCCGTTACCTAAAGACTGTATACTGTGTACTACACCAACCATTACAGTAAAGACCCATTACAGAGGAATCCGGTGTCCGTGCTTTTCTTCAGAACTGATATTAACTCTGTCCAGCAACTACCTGAGCTGCCGTATTCCATCAAGTGCAGCTCCTGGACCCGGGGACTCCTGCTCATCCTGTGGGGAGCATCCCATCAAGCTGCCGCGCATCCCCCGGAGGCCCCAGCAGCCCCGGTGCCATCACCGGATACCCACAGGTGGCGTCACGACAAACAAGAATCATCCCCTATCCTAATATCTCCTTTGATCTGACGACCGGGCCCCACAGCCTCGGGTGCGCAACCGTGACAAGTGCTGCATCGCCTGAGAGGTGAACCCCGGCAGCGGTGAGTCATATGCTTAATGGTACTATACAATGTGATACAATATTACATCATTCTAGATTTATTTAGGATGTGGTTACAGTCCTACTAGATTAATTTACATGGTAAAAGATATAAAATGCAATATATGAAATATCTTCAAAAAGAGAGCCAATAAACATTTTTCATTGTAATATTCATATTCAGCACACCAAGATACTACAGATTAGGACCTTTTTAAGTTGGTTTCAATTTCAGTATTGACCAGTGTAATTAAACACACAACAAGCGGCACTTTCCTGCATTGGCTGCTAAAAGAAGATGTAGGTGAAACATTTTGATGTGATGACAGTACTGCTCTGCACTGCACTGTACTGTGAAGACATTCAAGGCCAGAGAATAGCCAGACTTAGCATACAAACTTCAGAAAAGAATCTATGGTCTCAAGCAGGCAACTAGAGTATGGAATATCAAAATAAGTGAAATGCTTACAAATGAGGACTTTCAGAGCAGTAATATCGACTCCTGCCTGTACATACAGACTGACAGGCAGATGGATACTTGTGCTAATTTATATGTACAAATGTCTGTTTGAGCAAAGTGGATAGAGTAGGAATACTACAAACTTTAAATCAAGATTTTGAGACCATAGAGTTTTGAGACATAAGGACATACGAGGTAATTCAGAGTGAGGGAGAAGAAAATAGCAGCTTTATATTGAACAAAAAGTGGAAGTTCCAAGAAATATTTGACATTTTTGAGATGAAAGTTAAAAAATCAGTAAAGTCTCCTACAGTAACTAGCTTTCAAGAGATGACCAAACAGGGTAATTTGATCATTATTACGAAAAGGATATATGACAGGGTGCAGAGAGGTGACCACGAAGGGCGGACGACGACGCCGTTTCACAAGAAAATTTGCTTGCGAAACGGCGTCGTAGTCCGCCCTCCATGAATCCTTGAATATGCTGGATTAAAGAGACCATTGCTGCACAATACTGGTGAGTGCTGCCTCTTTCTTCATATATCTATTATTGCTCGTGCTGTGGATTAGCACCAACAGTGGAAGAACCTGCCTATAGCATGACGGTTGATACTGCCACATAGTGCCCTGAAGCCTTATCACTTGATATTATTACGAAAAGGCAATAGAAAAAATGCTGTAATGTACCATACCATTACTAAAAGATCCAAAATAACATCAACAGTAAGGCTAGAGTCACATTCAGGTTTGCCGTGCGTTCAGGGGGGTCGTGCTAGAAACTTAGACTTTGTCAGCAATAATGCGGTGCTAACACCATGTTAGTACCGCGTTAACGCTGTTAATACAGTACTTAGCTATGGTGACAACGACAGCCTCAAAATGAAATCTTGCAGTATTTCCTAACGCGAGCAAAGATGCTGCAGAGTGCGTCTTTGGAAATACCGCTAGATTTCACTAAGATTTTGGAGGGGAAGCCGTGTTAACAGCGGGATCTCCATAGGTAAGTATTGGCAGAGGTAACGCGGTGCTAATATAGCATTAGCACCCTGTTATTGCTGACAAAGTCTAAGTTTCTAGTGCGACCCCCTGAGTGTGCTGCAAACCTGAATGTGACCCTAGCCTTATACCTAGCCTTAACCACCCTTTTACAAACATTAGTGTTTGTTTATAGTCCAAAGGGACCTTTGAGGCCCCCAAGACTCAAGGGCCTGGGTACAATTGTATCCCCTGCATCTGTTAAAGTTACACACCTAACTATCTTTATGACATATCAATCCATCCGACTTGGCATTTGACCTTTCTGCATAAGACTCTTAGGCTAGGGTCATGATGCAAGCATTTTCTTAGCCTAGGGTCATGTCTGCAGCATTTTCCTGTGCACTCAGATAAAGCGCACTTCCTGGAGCTTTGTATGTGGCCGGCTGGCAAGGTAAACATCAGGTTTCTATAGGGCTCCATTACTTGGCAGCGCATAGCGATAACGCTATGTACTGCGGCTGAAATTTCAAAGCATTTAGCACTTGCATCAGGCTAGGGTCATGACGCAAGTCAGATGGATTGATATGTCATAAAGATAGTTAGGTGTATAACTTTAACAGATGGGGGCCTCAAAAGTCCCTTTGGACTATTAAAAAACACTAATGTTTGTAAATATTTAGGGGGCTGTGTTGGAGTTCTTGCATTCAGGGTCCATGAGTTTCATGTTACACCACTGAAGATAGTCATATATGCTAATGAACAAAAGCACAAAAGTGTCTTATCCGGTGGAGAGGGACATACTGTGGAACTAGGGGAACAGTGGCCATCTTAGGGTTGGGAGAACCGGTGTGGGGTCCAGGGTCTTGAGAGACCGTGGTCACCTGCCTGCCTGCTAGTAGCCATGAGGAAGGAGGAGGCACATGGGAAAGCGGATAGCACCTAGAACCTCGACTGAAGGAAAAAGACAGCAGGAAAGGCCATATACCCGTCCATCATAGCAGTGCTTACTTCTTGTCTGATCAGATCGCCCGACCCGGTGAACCAGTACCCTGGATCTGTGGATAACTGCTATACAAGTAAAAAGGTAAAGAACAGAGACTCTTCCTTGATTCATTCCTGCAACTACCCTGCAATTCTTCACTGCTGCCTCCAACCTCAACAACCCATGCCATCTCCTCTACTCAACACCTACTCCTACTCCCAGGGGTCTCCTTCTGCTGAGCTGCTGAGGGGAATTATCCACCTTGCTGCATCACCATTTATTCTGTGGGACTCCACATGCAGCGCTGGCTATCCCTAGTCAGATACCTCAGCTGGCGTCACTACAAACTCTATTAAATCCCCTGGAAATAACCATCATTTTACATGTCTGGTCAGGGACACGGCTTCTGGGGACACAACTGTGAACTATAGACTGTTGCACCAGATAGTCAAGTACCCTGGCCCGCATGACCACAATAGATGTATTGGCCAAGCCATGGGAGCTCGATAAGCATGGCAATGCTTTCTTCTATATCAGGTACCTAATCTAATGCCTAGGTTAGGTACCCGATACAGGAGAACAACTTGTCACAGTTATTGGACTCCTGGCTGCCAGAAAATGTAGATAAACCTCTGTGTTAAGACATACGGTAACTCATCTCTGATTTGAAAGATTTATCAGAACTGTGAAAACTGGCTTTAGCAAAAAGTGGTTAATACTTTCAGCTGTTTTAGTACCCAAGTACATTATATAATGTAATTATTTTATTTCTAAATCTGTTTTAGAATTAAACAACACAGGATGAAGACAGCACATTTAGACTAAAATATGTGCTGTATATACATATTAGAAATAGTAGAATGATAACACAGCACCATTACTGGCTTATGCCTCGTACCTGTGCATTTACAAAGTTGTTATCTCATTTGTTATTTAATACAATGTAAGAGCCTTGTACAACATTCCTGCAATCTTTCATTCCAGACACATTTGAATGAGATTGGTTTAGGCCTATATAGTAGGTGACACAAATATGTTAGATCTGAATATTTACATGAAAGCCTTGATGGAGATACACAATATGGTTGTTATTAATATTAGTTAACTAAACTACATTTACCAATAATGTCTTTTTCATCTAACCTGCTCACACCAGTGAGGGCTTTTAGCATTAAAATGAATTTACAAGTAGCCATGCACAGCATGAAATTCTTAAAGTATTTAAATCCCTATTTTTTCTAAATCACATAGGAATTCGCTAAAAATAATACTTTTTGAGACATACTTTTTTAATATAAAGTTAGTTATTCAGTCAATACTTTATAGTACTTATTCATATAAACAAAGTCAAAGACCAATATTATCACCAGTACAGTTCCTATGTTGTACAATACAAGATAGTATTGTGGTACCGTGTAACGGTGCATGCACATGATCCAGACTAGCAGCGTTTAGCAAGCACTGTATTGCCGCTGCATCCACAGCGATGCATTGTACACTACCAGCATAGTGGATGGGATTTTTAGAAATCACATGCTCACTGTGCTTTTCCCCATCGCAGTGTGTTTTCAGATACAGTGCATGCTGCTAGACTTATGTTTCTCCAGAGCATGTTCATTTCATGCTGCAGAGTCAGAAGAGATCACCATTGGGTCAATGTAGGAGAGAAGCCGCCTTGCACCCACCTCAGATTGTGAGTACAGGGCGATTGCAGTCTCTCTGCGCGCACCCGCGGATTCCCTCAGGTCTGGAGGCACTACATCCAACACACAGTACCTCCAGACGGTGTGCACATACCCTTAGCAAAAAAAAAAAGAAGTAAATACTTATGCCCAAAAAATGATTAAAGGTGATACCGTTATTGGTTAACTAGGAAAATTATATTTGGAAACTTTCAGAACCGAATTGCCTCTCCTTTAGGCTAGATTACAAATGAATTACTGAGACAAAATCACAACATTTAAATAGATATTACAACAGAAAAAGGGAAAATGTGGAGAAGCCACCTTAAAATAAGCTAAGGAAATCAAATTAAGGTTCCTGTTACCAGAGGTTTATCTAGGTTTTCTGGCACCTGGGGCAAAAGTTTGGTTAGGTGCCCCCCCAGAGGTCTCGGAGACGTAATGTGACCAATCATTCATATGCGACTTTTACACTTACAGGTACAGTGACTGCTGGAACCAGCAAGAGCTGTTTCTGGCATTGAGTATATTACACATTGTTAGGAGTGGGCTAAGGTATTTAATGTTATAATAAAGGCCTTGTCCAGGTTTGAGATGAAAGTCTAGGTGACTGCAGGCCTCCGAATTCTCATGGGTGTACACTGCACACTTTCAGGGTTCTCCCATGTCAATGGTAAAATTGGACTGTCATGTGAACACAAGTATGCGATTTACATACTTCTAGCCACATTTTGACTAGACATATCCAGCCTCACTCAATTAATTTTCATTGATTGAGGCCTCACATGTCTAGTTAGCACGTGACTGTGACCTGCCCCAGAGCCAAAGGGGACCCGGTTGATTCATGGGGGATGTCACTGGGGCCTGTGCCTGGTCGCATGGCCCTGGTGGTCGCTGAAAAGAGTCAATAAAAATATAAAAATAGTTTGTGACGCCACCTACAGTTCTGGTATGGTTACCGGAGCTGCAGGTCAGACCTCTGGGGTGATGTTTAGGCAGCAAGATGGTTACGCTCCCTGTAGGTGGAGTGGGATCCCTAGGGCAGTTGTGGTATATTGGAATTGCAGGACAGTCTATGGAAGGAGCAGGATTTGGGGCAGCAATTGCAGTCACACACAGGATTGATGTTTCAGTACCTTTTACTGATGATTCAGGTATAGTCCAGGGTACAGTCTCTTAAGTTACAGGTATGGGTGGTCTGGTAACAGTTCAGGTTCTCCCACCCGGCAAGTTATGAGACCTCTCTGCTGTGCTGCATGTTTTGGTTCCAGGCTGGCTGAAGCTAGGCCCTGACCCTCTATTGCTGTCCTCACCTGTATGGCAGGGGGTGAGAGCTGTGCTGCAGGGCACTGCTGTATCCAATGTGGTCCCTGCTCTGCTAAGGGGTTGTGCTTCAAGTGCTGCTGTGGCCAGGAGATCGAAGTCTTCCTGGCCTCCGGGCTTTATTGCTGGGCTGTTAGATCCCTTGCAGTCACGGACTCCGGTGTCCGGTTTCAGGTGCTGTTTCTCCGGGGCGAACTGGTATGGCTCCACTCCCCCTGCTACTACTAGTCCTTGCCTCCGACTCTCATTCTAGGGTCCCTCACGAAGGTTGGTAGTGCTTACTTGTACGGGCTTAGCACAGCTCTATCAGTCACCAGGACATCTTCACAGTCCTCCCTGGAACTGCGCTGCCTAACTCCACCTCCAAGCTGAATTTATAGGGGACCTCACCTGAATTCGGCTTGTAAAGTTCCCCCTTCAGGTCTGAAGTGGAAGGTGTTGTGTGTGGGCTAACCTGATGTGGAGATCCTTCTCTGTCCCAGGGGTATCTGTGGCAACCAAACCCTGGGGTGCCACATTGCCCCCTAGTTAAATTCAGTACTCTTGGACTGAGGAAAAACATAATTTTTAAACATTAATAACAATAACATTGAATAAAGTTTTAAAAACCAAAATGAAAAAAACAATAAAATGGAAAAACAGGTGAAGAGTACAAGGGCTCAACTGGTAATCAGTACATACGGCGCTGGTCCTTCCGCCACAGGCTGCGGATGAGTATGTAAAAGAAAGCTTTTGACCACTACCAGTTCTGTGGTCTACTGGTCCATGTTTGAATAAATGTTCAAAAAAAGTGTAAAAGTTAATGCAATAGGTCCTGCAGCACATTACGCTTGGTGGTTACAGTTTCACTTGGTTGCAATGAATAAACACAGAAATACATATTTACATTTTATTTTTCCCTATGGGCTTAGGAGCCCTGGTTTCAACCTTCCACCTCCAGGAACTTACCTTCCTAACTAATGTTCCTGGGTTGATTCCAGATCCTCTACCCTTCTGTACACTAAACTTCACTGTCTGACTATTTACATACAAGAACACATATATACACATTTTCCATGATACACTTTAGTCTCTGTACTGGGATGGGGGCTGACCAAAGTTGCTACGGCTGGATCTATGCAACACTGGTGTCTCGACTGGTTTGGATTGTGTACTGGTGTCTACATCTGGTGCTGTGCGTGCACTATCCACTAGCTTGCTTGTAGATCTATGTGACTCTGATTACTGTAGTATTGTGTTAGTCTTACCATAGGACTAGCAGGTTCACCGATAGCAGGGTTTTCTGGTTCTGCTATGATGGGTGGTTTTTCCAGAACTTCTACAGGTTCTTCCGGTCTTTCTGGGACTTCTACTGGTCGACGGAAAGTCAATAATGGTACAGTTATGGCTCCATTGTACTGAAGCCAACTTTCAGGAAAGTCGCCAAGTACAGTCCGTATCATCTTCTCTTCTTTCTTTAGGTTGGGATACACAGGGAATGGCTTCTTTTGGTTTCAACTGTACAGAGCATTTCTTAAGATGGTCTCTAGAAACTGCTACTGATGTTTCTACCTGGTCTTTGCTGATTAAGCATCAAAGTTAGAGAACAATACTGCATAGGGTTGTGCTTCCCACTGGTCATCAAGTTTTTTGTTCTTTTTCTTCTTAGAAACATCTCTCCAGGTATTAAGGGAGCAGCTGGTGCACTTCTGTTATAATTTTTCTCTTGCTTTTCTCTAATTTGAGTTAAACGTCTTTCCACGCACTATTGTACCTTTTGTACTGCTCTTAGCGTTTGGTGTCCCAATTAGCATCAGGTGAACTGGTTACAGGAATGACAATTCCCATCTCAAGATCAATTGGTAGTTTTCTAGGTCTTGCTCTTATTAAGTATCCTGGGGTGCAATTGGTGGACCTTACAGAGATGTTGTTGTATATGTCCACTAAGACAGGCAACTTCTAAGGCTGCATGGTTCTTTCGTCCAAGGTCAAGGTCTTCAAAAGGTCTATGACCACCTGGTTCATTTTCTCAAACATGCCATTTGTCTGTGGGTGGTACAGTGTGGTTCAGATTTTCTTACACCCATATAGATTGCAAAACTCCTGGAACACAGGACCTTGATCTGTCAACACCTGCTCTGGGTGCCAATATGGTCTATAGAAGTAGGCTTGAAAGGTTCTCGCTGCAGTTCTGCTGTTAAGTCCTTTACAGGTACTACCACCAGAAATTGGGACAAGTGGTCCACCATGGTGAGAGCATACGTATAGTCGGACCTGCTGGGTGTCAGCTTCACATGATCCAAGGCTACAAGTTCCAGAGGCTGTCTGGTGACTATTGGCTGTAGTGGAGCTGACTGTCACGATCCTTTCTTCTTAAGTTGCATGGGCCACAGTCTCTACCCCAGTTCTCAATGGTGGTTCTCCAGCCAACCCAATAGAATCTCTTGCGAACATGACCTCAAGCTTCTTCCACCAGAAGTGTCCTGCTCTATTGTGGTATGCTTCTAGCACCATCAGGACATCTTTATTTGGTACTACTATCTGCCACACCATCTTGTGGGTTCTGGGGTTAATGAACCATCTGCATAGCCTAACTCCGTAGATGAACAACCTGCTCTTTTCCTTCCACAGGTGCTGCGCCTCAGGTGGGGTATCTGAGCCAAGACATTAATCCGGTTGGGTTAACAGCTCTTTAACTAGACGAACAGCTGTCTTGTGTTTCCTTCCACCCGTGATGAGGTAATGGATTCAGCGTGGCCTCTTGGCGTTTTTATTTAGCACATTGGTTACACTGGGATACACTGTTGCGGTGAAAAGCTGGCAGCTCTATCTCTTCTAGCTCATCCGAGTCTTCTCCTGCATCTGGTAAATGGGGCATTCTTGACAGTGCATCAGCAGTGGCGTTTTGCAGCCTGCCCGGTATTAGATGGTGAAGTCATAGTTTGACAACCGGGCCATTCATCGCTGCTCCAGTGCTCCTGGCTTCGCGAAGTCCAAGTAAATAAGAGGGTTGTTGTGGGTAAAGATCGTAAACTTCGCAACCGCCAGGTAGTGCTTGAACTGTTCTGTAACAGCCCAGACTAAGGCTGGGAAACTCCAATTTGAATGAGCTGTAGTTTTCTGGGTTCCTCTTGGTAGGACAGAGCTTCCTGCTTGCATAGGCAATAACACGTTCTTTACCCTCCTGCACCTGCGACAACACAGCTCCCAATCCCACATTGCTGGCATCTGTGTACAGCACAAACGGTAGATTGTAGTCAGGGTAGGCCAGGAATTCTTCACCAATCAAAGCCCACTTCATCTGCTTGAAGGAGTGTTCTTCTTTCTCACCCCATTCACACGGAGGACCAGAGGTCTTGCTCTTTTTGGTCTGGCCTACAAGGAGACCTTGCAAAAGCGCTGCCATCTTTGTAAAGCCCTGTATGAACCTCCTGTAGTATCCTGCCAGCCCCAAGAACTGACATACCTCTCTAATGGTTGTAGGTCTTGGCCAATCTTTGATGATGGGGAACTTTATGGGGTCTAGTGAAACACCTTTTACGCTGACCACATACCTGAAATACTGAACCTTCAACTTCAGCAAGTGGCACTTTGATGGCTTCAATTTCATACCAAACTTCGACAATGCTTCAAATACCTCAGCTAGGTGCTCCAGATGGTCTTCATACATCTTGGAGTACAAAATGACGTCATCAAGGTACAGCAGCACGGTCTCGAAGTTTCGGTGCCCCAGGCAACACTCCATCAGCCTTTGGAATGTTCCCGGTGCATTGCAGAGTCCAAATGGCATGCTGTTGATCTCACACAGACCCATCGGCGTCATGAACATGGTCTTCTCCCGATCTTCTTCTGCCACAGAAACCTGCCAATACCCACTGGTAAGATCTGAGAAAGTGGAAAAGTAGTTAGCAGCTTTCAATGCAGCAAGTGATTCCTCACTGTGGAGTAATGGGTAAGCATCCTTGTGTGTTATGCAGTTTATTTGCCTATAGTCAACACATACCCTCATAGTTCCATCTTTCTTTCTTACTAGGACAAGTGGAGCTGCCCAGGGGCTACAATTATTTCTATTAACCCCAGTCTCTTTCATTTTCTGTAACATGTCTTTGGCATGTGGATAGTGAGCTGGTGTTACAGGCCTGTATTTCTCTTTTATGGGCGGATGGTCTCCCGTGGGTATGTGATGGTGTACCCCTTTTATCTGCCCAAAGGTCAGTGGATGCGTACTAAAGACCCATTCTGCTGTGAATTCTGCTTATGGGCTCCCTCCTGTGGTTGTGCCTGGTAATGCAGTTGATCTTGTTTTGCACTCTTGGTCAGGTGAATTGGATAATTGCAATTCTGACTGGGGTATTTAAGGTTGCAGGATTTCCTCAGTCCTTGCCAGTTGTCAATGTTCCTGGAGGTGTTTCACCTCTGTCTGGTCTCTCCTGCCCTGCTGCAAGACTTCCAAGCTAAGTGTATGGTTTAGTCTTTTTGTGGCACACATGCTGTGTGCTTGTTTTCTGAAATGGTCTATTTCTGCTAAGAGTGCATGCTGTGTTAACTTGCTCTCTGTTAGGAAGTTTTCTTCCTAGGATTTTTGTGCTATTAATTTGTTATTGGCTTGTTCAGCTTTTTGTGTCAGTATATATATATTTGAGAATTGTAGGATTCACAGGAGGTTTGCAGATATAGAGGGCGCCGAGTCTTGAGTAGACTCAGGGTATTTTTGTATTATCTGCGGTGGATATTTTTGAAGGGATTTTATACTGACTGCAATAGTATCCTGTCCTGTCTTTTTCGATCTAGCTAGAAGTGGCCTTTTCTTTGCTTGATTCTGTTTTCTGCCTGAGTGTGTCTTTTCCTCTTACTCACAGTCAATATTTGTGGCGGGCTTTCTATCCTTTTGAGGTTGTGCTCTGAGGCAAGATAGTATTCCTGTTTCCCTCTTTAGGGGTAGCTAGTTCTCCAGCCGTGTTGAGGTGTCTAGGGTATGGTTAGCCACATCCCACGGCTACTTCTAGTTGCGGAGTTAGATCAGGAACTGCGCTCAGTACAGGTACCACTTCTCTTGTGCGTTTTATTCATGCAGCTCCAAGGTCACCGGATAATAACAGAACAACTGGCCTATAATGAGTTAAATGCATCTCAGAAGAAGGGAAGAAAAGTGTTTAGGTATTTTTTTTCTGCAGTCTGCTTTGTCTTTTCATCCCTCGTTTTCTCTGGGTGGCTGAGAAGTCTTTTGCTAGCATGGATGTTCAGGAATTAGCTTCTCGTTTAGACCAGCTTGCTGCGAGGGTACAGGGAATTTCAGAGTATATTGTTCAGACTCCCGTTTTGTAACCGAAAATTCCCATTCCTGATTTGTTTTTTGGTGACAGGTCCAAATTTTTGAGCTTTAAAAATAACAGTTTTTTGCTCTGAGACCTCGTTCCTCTGGTGATTCTATTCAGCAGGTTAAAATTGACATCTTCCTGCTGCGTGGTGATCGGATTGGGCGTTTTCTCTTGAATCTGGGAATCTGGCGTTGTTTAACGTTGATTCCTTTTTTCAGGCATTAGGACTATTATATGATGAACCTAATTCTGTGGATCAAGCTGAAAAGACGTTGTTGGCCCTGTCTCAGGGTCATGAGGTGGCGGAAGTGTATTGTCAGAAATTCAAAAAATGGTCTGTGTTAACTAAATGGAATGATGATGCTTTAGCGGCAATTTTCAGAAAAGGTCTTTCTGAATCGGTTAAGGATGTAATGGTTGGGTTTCCCACACCTTCCGGTCTGAGTGATTCTTATGTCTCTAGCCATTCAGATTGATCGGCGTTTGCGGGAGCACAGACTTCTGCGCTCTGTGACGTTGCCCTCAGAGCAGAATCCTGAGCCTATGCAGTGTGATAGGATGCTATCCAGAACTGAACGCCAAGGTTTTAGACACCAGAATAGGTTGTGTTATTATTGTGGCGATGCCTCTCATGTCATTTCTGTCTGCCATAAGCGGACTAAGAGGGTCGCTAGTTCATTTACCATCAGTACTGTGCAACCTAAATTTTTATTATCTGTGTCCTTGATTTGTTCATTGTCATCATTTTCTGTTATGACGTTTGTGGATTCAGGCGCTGCCTTGAACTTAATGGATTTTGAGTTCGCCAGGCATTGTGGCTTTTCTTTGCAGCCTTTGCAGACCAATATTCCCTTAAAGGGCATCGATGCTATACCCTAGGCTAAAAATAAGCCCCAATTTTGGACTCAGGTGACCATGCACATGGCGCCAGCTCATCAGGAAGATTGTCGATTTCTGGTTTTGCATAATTTGCACGATATTATCGTGCTGGGTTTTCCATGGTTGCAGGTACATAATCCTGTTTTAGATTGGAAGTCTATGTCTGTGACTAGTTGGGGTTGTCAGGGGGTACATGATGATGTTCCTTTGATGTCCATCTCCTCTCCCTCTCAGGAGATTCCAGAATTTTTGTCTGATTTTCAGGATGTTTTGATGAACCCAAGTCCAGTTTTCTTCCACCACATAGGGATTGTGCGATTGACATGGTTCCGTGCTATAAGTTTCCTAAGGATCAACTTTTCAACTTGTCTGTGCCTGAATATGCTGCCATGTGGAATTATATTAAGAAGTCTTTGGAGAAAGGGCATATTCGGCCGTTTTCTTCACCGTTGGGAGTGAGTTTTTTTTGTTGCTAAGAAAGATAGCTCCTTGAGACCCTGTATTGATTATTGCTTCTTGAATAAAATCACTGTCAAGTTTCAATACCCCTTACCTTTGATTTCCGACTTGTTTTCTAGGATCAAGGGGGCAAGTTGGTTTACTAAAATTGACCTTCGGGGGGCGTATAATCTTGTGCGTATTAAGCAGAGTCACGAATGGAAGACGGCGTTTAACACGCCCGAAGGCCATTTTGAATACCTTGTGATGCCGCTCGGGCTTACGAATGCTGCTTCCGTTTTTCAGTCCTTTATGCATGACATCTTTAGGAATTATATTGATAAGTTTTTGATTGTTTATTTGCATGATATTCTGATTTTTTCCGATGATTGGGATTCTCATGTGGAACAGGTCAGGATGGTGTTTCGGATCCTCCGTGACAATGCTTTGTATGTTAAGGGGTCTAAGTCTCTCTTTGGGGTTCAGCAGATTTCCTTTTTGTGCTTAATTTTTTCTCCCTCGTCTATGGAGATGGATCCCGTTAAGGTTCAGGCCGTTCATGATTGGGTTTGGCCCACGTCTGTGAAGAGCCAAAATTTTGGGTTTTGCTAATTTTTATCGCTGATTCATTGCCAATTTTTCCAGCATTGTTAAACCTTTAACCAATTTGACGAAGAAAGGCGCTGATGTGGAAAACTGGTCCCCTGCGGCTGTTTCTGCCTTTCAGGAGCTTAAACGCCGGTTTACTTCTGCTCTTGTGTTGTGCAACCGGATGTCTCTCTTCCATTTAAGGTTGAGAGTGATGCTTCTGAAATTGGGGCTGGGGTCGTTTTGTCTCAGCGGGATCCTGTCAGTTCCTCCATGAAGCCATTTGCCTTCTTTTCCCGTAAGTTTTCGCCTGCTGAACGCAATTATGATGTCGGAAATCGGGAGTTGTTGGCTATGAAGTAGGCGTTTGAGGAGTGGAGACATTGGCTTGAGGGGGCTTCGCATTGTGGCCTTCACCGATCACAAGAATCTGGTTTACCTCGAGTCTGCCAAGGGGCTCAATCCTAGACAAGCTAGATGGTCCTTGTTT
Source organism: Allobates femoralis (assembly GCA_033576535.1). Classification (NCBI taxonomy): domain Eukaryota; kingdom Metazoa; phylum Chordata; class Amphibia; order Anura; family Aromobatidae; genus Allobates; species Allobates femoralis. The sequence goes on from JARQOC010000006.1 coordinate 105,505,518, forward strand.
TTTACCCGTTTTGATTTTGTGGTCTCGTGCCTTCCTGGTTCTAAGAAAGTTAAGGCTGTTGCTCTCTCTAGGAGTTTTTTGACTGATTCTCTTGAGGTTTCGGAATCAGTCGTCATTTTGAAGGAAGGGGTGGTTCTTTCTGCCATTCCTCCTGATTTACGACAGGCTATTCTGGAATTTCAGGCTGACAGGCCTGAGCGATGTCCACTGGGGAAGTTGTTTGTTCCTGACAGATGGACTATTAGAGTGATTTCTGAGGTTCACTGTTCTGTGTTGGCCGGTCATCTTGGCATTTTTGGTACCAGGGACTTGGTTAGTCTATCTTTTTGGTGTCCTTCCTTGTCCCATGATGTGCGTTCTTTTGTGCAGTATTGTGCGACTTGTGCGCGGGCCAAACCATGTTGTTCACATTCTAGTGGATTGCTTTTGCCCTTGCCAGTACCTGAGAGGCCTTGGACACATATTTCTATGGATTTTATTTCGGATCTTCCTGTTTCCCAGAGGATGTCGGTTATCTGGGTTGTTTGTGACAAGTTCTCTAAGATGGTTCATTTGGTGCCTTTGTCTAAATTGCCTTCCTCTTCGGAATTGGTTCCGTTGTTTTTTCAACATGTTGATGGTTTGCCTGGTATTCCGGAGAATATAGTGTCTGATAGGGGTTCCCAATTTATTTCCACAAAAGGCGGGCCTTTTGTACTAAGATGGATATTGATTTGTCCTTTGTGTCTGCTTTTCATCCCCAGCCAATGGTCAGACCGAGAAGACTAATCAAACTTTGGAGACTTATTTGAGATGCTTTGTGTCTGCTGATCAGGATGATTGGGTGGCTTTTTTTGCCCTTGGCCGAGTTTGCACTTAACAATAAGGTCTGCTACCTTGGTTTCGCCCTTCTTTTGTAATTTTGGTTTTCATCCTCGTTATTTCTTCAGGGCAAGTTGAGCCTTCTGTCTGTCCGGGTGTGGAATCGGTGGTGAAGCGGCTGCAGCAGATTTGGGGTGGACAATTTGGTGCTGTCTCAGGAGTCTGCTCAGCGCTTTGCAAACCGTCATCGGTGTGTTGGTGCCCGGCTTCGGCTTGGCGATTTGGTCTGGTTGTCTTCCAGACATGTTCCTATGAAAGTTTCCTCTCCTAAATTTAAGCCTCAGTTTATTGGTCCTTACAGGATTTCTGAGATTGTTAATCCTGTGTCTTTTCGATTGGCACTTCCAGCCTCTTTTGCTATCCATAATGTCTTCCATAGGTCTTTTATTGAGGAAGTATGTTGAGTGGTTCCCACTGTCGCTCCTCCAGTCCCTGTGTTGGTTGATGGGGAGTTAGAGTATGTGGTTGAGAAGCTTTTGGATTCTCGTTTTTTGCGGCGGAGGCTTCAGTACCTTGTCAAATGGAGAGTTATGGTCAGGAGGATAATTCCTGGGATTTTGCCTCTGATGTCCATGCCCCTGACTTGGTTCGTGCTTTTCATCTGGCTTATTCGGATAAGCCTGGGTGTTCTGGTGAAGGTTCGGTGACCCCTCCTCTAGAAGGGGGGGAGTACTGTTGTAAATTCTGCTTGTGGGCTCCCTCCTGTGATTGTGCCTGGTAATGCAGTTGATCCTGTTTTGCACTCTTGGTCAGGTGAATTGAATAATTGCAATTCTGACTGGGGTATTTAAGGTTGCAGGATTTCCTCAGACCTTGCCAGTTGTCAATGTTCCTGGAGGTGTTTCACCTCTGTCTGGTCTCTCCTGCCCTGCTGCAAGAATTCCAAGCTAAGTGTATGGTTTAGTCTTTTTTGTGGCACACATGCTGTGTGCTTGTTTTCTGAAATAGTCTATTTCTGCTCAGAGTACATGCTGTGTTAACTTGCTCTCTGTTAGGAAGTTTTCTTCTTAGGATTTTTGTGCTATTCATTTGTTATTGGCTTGTTCAGCTATTTGTGTCAGTATAGATATATATTGAGAATTGTAGGATTCACAGGAGGTTTGCAGACATAGAGGGCGCCGAGTCTTGAGTAGACTCAGGGTATTTTTGTTTAATCTGCGGTGGATATTTTTAAAGGGATTTTATACTGACTGCAATAGTATCCTGTCCTGTCTTTTTCTATCTAGCTAGAAGTGGCCTTATCTTTGCTTGATTCTGTTTTCTGCCTGAGTGTATATTTTCCTCTTACTCACAGTCAATATTTGTGGGGGGCTCTCTATTCTTTTGGGGTTGTGCTCTAAGGCAAGATTAGCATTCCTGTTTCCCTCTTTAGGGGTAGCTAGTTCTCCGGCCGTGTTGAGGTGTCTAGGGTATGGTTAGTCACATCCCACGGCTACTTCTAGTTGCGGAGTTAGTTAAGGGACTGCGGTCAGTACAGGTACCACTTTGCCTGTGAATTTTATTCATGCAGCTCCAATGTCACCGGATCATAACACCGTTCGTACTCTTGCACTTCCCATACTCTGTGGTTTTGGTGTAAAGGGGTGGAATCAGTGCCTACATGCAGCTTCTGACACCAGTCCTCCAGCTGTCCCTTGGAGCTATTGTCCTCTGCCTGGTTGGACAGGGTCAAGGGTTCCACTCCCTGGATTGAGTTGGTGACAGTGAACAGCTTGGCAACGGTAACATATCTGGGCAGTTTGACCATTTCTTCCCCACAGTTTAAGGCACGTACAGGTACCCTCCCCTTGCGTACATCAACCACCCCCTGGCTGTCAGGACCGTGGGCCTACTATCTGAGTACATGGGCTTGACCTTTGCCTGATAATCCTGCCCTCTGAGGCTTATTGCTGCCCGACACCAGATCATTATTTCACTTCTTGGGGGCAACACAATGGGGAACGGGTCACTTACCCGTAAACTGCTGATTTCCCCACCGGACAACTCTACCTATTGTCTCCTCAGGAGGGCCCTGATCTCTTTCTGTAAGACCCTTTGCTGCCTGGTGCTGGCAGTTTCTGCAATCTGTTGGAGCAAAAAAAGAAACTCGCCTAGACAATTTTCAATAACATTAGTGCCTAGTATCATCATTGGTTTTTTTTCACGGTGATCAGTATCCACTACAAAAAGTCCTTGTCCCTTTAGCTCCATCCTCCCCACTTATATTGCCACTTCTTTGAACCCCACTTGCGGTACCAGCTGTCAATTGACCGCATATATAGTGAGGTCCGGGTCTAGATGGGTGAGCTCCGACTCGACCCAAAATCTTTTGTAAAGGATATGTGGGATTGTTGTCACCTGCGAGCCGGTGTCCAATAGAGCAGAAGTGGGAATACCATCCAACACAATAGATAGGACCGGCCGTCCTCCCACATATCTATCGCGCCAGTCTGATGTGCTTGATCGTCTTATTCCTGGGGGTTGGCCCTCTGCGCCAGGGGTGGCTGGTTTAAAGTACAGGACCTGGCAATGTGGCCTGCCTCATTGCAACAGCGGCAGATAGGTTGTCCTGACGAGTCATAGCAGTCGTTGGGTCTTCCTCTGGACGACTGGGTCCTCCTTCCTCACATCCACAGGATGTCCTCGGGGCTGTCTTCCAGCTGTATCCTCCCTGATGACTTGGGTTCCTGTTGAAGTTGCATGGCCTTTAAGAGCATGGCCACATCCTTGGTTAGCTGCTGCACCTGGGAGCGCAAGTTATCAGAGGTAACAGGTGTTACAGTCTGTCCACAGGTTTCTGCTGTGGTGAAGGAAGGGGGCCCCACCTCTGATGGATAAGTGATGGCTGGCCACAGCTGAGGTGCAGGGTCTATGGTCACAGGAACTCGCAGCGCTCTTTTCAGGATTGCAAAGTCTAGATCTGGGTTCTCCATGGCCCATAGACGCAGCTGCGTGTGATGGATTGTTGAATGTAGCCACTCAAGAAACTGTTCATTCAACATTTTATCCTCCTCTTGCACACTTTATGGGTCTACCTGCTTTACAGGCCGCAGCCCCTCCTGGAGGTTCAAGGCATAGTCCTGTATACTGTCCTGCGGCCTTTGCTTGCAGTTGTAGAGCCTCATCCTTAGCTCAGCTACGGTATGGGTTTCAAAAGCAATTTTTAACTTAGCAAATATCTGGGTTACTGTCCAGCCAGGATTTTACCTCACGCTCGGCTGCACCTGTCAGCTGCCTCAGCAAGACAGACACTCTTTGCTTTCCAGTCATAGAATACATATCCAGGACATTGTGCATCTTTTCTCTGAATTCAGCCAGGGTATCTGGTTCCCCAGCATATTGCGGTAACCATGCCGCTCTAGGGATATGTGGCAGAGGAAGTGGCATGATTGGTGCTACAGCTTCAGGTGCTGCGGCTGCTCCAGTGGCTGAGGAGTCAGCCGGCGCTTCATTTCGGGAAAAGTCTATGTTTTGAACAACTGCATCGGCATCCCCTTGTGCATCCATCCTCGCTCCCCCTAGTTAACTTCAGCCAGTCTCTTAAAAAAAAAGCAGTCTCCTGCTCCTCAGGCGGGGAGTTGAGCGCTCTCAGGTATTTTCAGACCAGGCTGCTGCCCTTCATCGGCTGATGGCAAAGCACAGGGCGGGGCTTAACTTTGCACCCTTTTGGCAGTTACGCCCCCTTCTTCTCGCTCACTGGGTGCCGCAGTTATGGCGGCCCAGTTACAGTTCAACACAGTCAATACAAGGCACACAGTACCCGTCGGTAACGGGTACGGGATTCTGTTCATGATGCCAGAAGCTGACCCACCCCAGGGACATGAGGTACCCGATTCCGGGTGTTGATTCATAGGGGATGTCACTGTGGCCAGTGCCCAGTCCTGTGGCCCTGGTGGTCGCTGAAAAGAGTCAATAAAAATAATAAAAATAGTTTGTGACGCCACCTACGGTTCCGATATGGCTACCGATGCTGCAGGTCAGATCTCCGGGGTGATGTTTGGGCAACAAGATGGTTACGCTCCCCGTAGGTGGAGCAGTATCCCCAGGGCAGTTGTGGTATATAACTGCAGGACAGTCTGTGGAGGGTGCAGGATTTTGGGCCACAATAACAGTCACACACAGGGTTGATGTTTCTGTACCTTTTACTGATGATTCAAGTATAGTCTAGGGTACAGTCTCTGATGGTACGAGTCCAGGTGGTCTGGTAACAATTAAGGATCTTCACACCTGGCGAGTTATGAGTCCACCCTGCTGCTCAGCATGTGTTTTGGTCCCAAACTGCCTGAAGCTAGGCCCTGACCCTCTCTTGCTATCCTCTCTTGTATGGCAGGCAGTGAGAGCTCTGCTACGGGGCCCAGCTGTATCCACTGCGGTCCCTGTCTCTGCTAAGTGGCTGTGCCTTAAGTCTGCTGTGGCCAGGAGCTTTGCAATCACGGACCGGTTTCAGGTGTTGTTCCTCCAGGGCGAAACGGTATGGCCCCCTGCTGCTACTACTCCTTGCCTCTGACCCTCACTCTAGGGTCCCTCATGCAGGTTAGTAGTGCTTACTGGTATGGGCTTAGCACAGCTCTGTCAACAGGACGTCTTCACAGTCCTCCCTGGAACTGCACTGTCTAATAAAGATGAGCCACAACCCTACTGTATGAATTCGATGTTTCAGCGATCCTTACCAGGTCATATCATTGTCAGGATCGCTGGAACGTCGCCAAGTGTAACGGGACCCAAAGACACAGTCTCTTCTCCAGCAGAAGCTTTCCCTACAGTACTTCCGTGTGCCTAAGCTGGCCTCTGCGTGTCTTTTATAGACCCGATGACATGATGCGGCTGACCAATCATAGTAATGTCAGTAGCAAATATGGCTACAGCATCACTGTGACTGGCAGGCAATCTCTGCATGTTTAGTGATTGATAATTAGGTGCCAAAAACGGAGGGGACTCAAATTTTTCCATGTGAGTACCAAAATACTCGTCAAGTAATAAATATCGTCATTGCCCTACTATTTGTGTGGATAATGAATAGTGTCAAGTTTATTCACTCATCACTACTAATGATGTTCCACATTTTCTGCTGTCATTAGTTCATCTAAAACTCTTTGTCTCAGAGTAAAGTCCTGCATGTGTCAATTACTTCTTCAACAAACGGTGATCACCAAGTCACCCTGACATAGGACTGTGTTTCTTTTTTTTAATACAGATATTAGAGATTTTTTTCATTTATTTTTTTAAATAAATGCTGATTGTTGAACTTCTAAGCTTCATTTGCTCTCCTCTAGATGACTGGCTTAATTGGGAAATCAGTAACCCTTACTGTGAATTACTGAATTATTATTATGTGAATTATGAGTAAAATATACTAATGTGGGAGGAATGCAGAGGAAGACATTTATAATCTCCCTAAGTCTGTTCCTCCTGACCTTGTTTGTCATCAATCTCATGTATGTGCTACAACTTCAAATCCTATGTGACAATTCTTCTACGGATCTTTGGAATACCTGGACTTCCTTCCTCTCTCTTTTAAATATTAAGATTGCTGGATGTTAAATATTTCTGGTGTCAGGGAAGTAGTCCATAAAGTAATACAAATCATTTCACAAATATGCTTCTTGTAATATAAACTGCAGACATTAACCCATACATCACCATGGTTTTTATAGGACAATCTTACTAACTACTGTTTTTTTCTTTAATATTGGCGCTTATTTTAAAAATAAATGATGCTGTCTGAGTCTTCCTAAATGTAGCAATTACTCTCATTCAGTGAAAAAAACCTGAGGGAGTTTTCCCCACTGAGGAATCATGCGTTCAGCATTTCCACTATAGTCATAGAAACTAAGCCTATTTTTTAGGAATGCAGGTATATATTACTTTTTACCGTTCAACATTACATTCCAGATGTAAAATTACTTTGAATCGCTGCAATCTCAAACCAGTTGAAATGATTCTAGCATTTCTGAACATGTATAAACTTTAGTGTGAAAACATTAATAATTGCGGGGATTGCCTGGCTGCCGATGGTTCCGGCTGTCTAAGACCTTATCTCTGATAAGAAAAGACTCTGAAGCGGCTCAAACCAAATTTCCACTACCCATTTTGGTCTTCTTTACTCAGTGACAGTCTGATGCTCACAATACTCAGGAGATCTTGCAAACCGAGTTCCCCAGCCAAACTCACAGGTTTTTTCTCCCAGATAAAGACTTCCGTGGCACCCTGGCAACATTGCGGCCCTTTCACTTTGAGCTACTTTGCGTTCCTCTCTTGGCTTTGAACCCTGGCGATAGTGTTGACAGCTCAGACATCCCACTCACCAAACAAATCATGCAGAAGCTCTTAAGCTCACTAAGATCCTTTCTGCAGGAGGATTTCTGAGGTATGCTACCCAAAATAAGGACATCAACTCTCTAAGGGAAAGAATGACACACACAGAACTTAATATGGCAAAGTATGCTAATTCACATACTAAGTTATAATAGACGCCAATGCAGTGTTAGAGGAAGAGATGTCTAATCACAGGACCAAAATATCTGACCTGGAAGACAGATCTTGGCAAAACATTGTATGAGTCCGAGGCATCCCTGAGGCTGTCTCAGATGCAGACCTACCAAGCTACCTTTATAACCTTCTACAATTGATCCTTCTGGACTGGGACTCCTATGACTTGTTGATGTTTTAAATAGCAGATAATGAAAAAAAGGACACTTTGGTGAATTTGCATGACATTAATTTGAGGTGCTATCCTTTTTCATTATCTGGTATCTGGACGCCATCTAAGAGAGACTCCTTGGATGAGACTTGCACCCCAACATTGGGTAATGTTACAACCCTTTTCCATGAGGTTCTGTGAGCCAACCTACTTTGAAATTTAATTGTTGATGGTTTAGATTCACAATGTGCCCAAGCCCAAAGGCATTATCCCTTCCTTGCCTCGTGAAACCATTGTGACAAACTATTTTAGTCCATAATGTGAAAATTGACAGTGGTTGCCTTGATGCATTTGCAACACACACACACACAACTGACCTCATTTTCTAAACTAAATCACTTAAGGAATTTATCAAGAGGTGAGGTGAACACCTTGAACCCACATGTGCTTCACATAATTTTTGTTATTGAACAATGAAAATTAAAAAATATATATTTTTCTTATAAAAATGTTGCTTTAGACTCAAAGTTTTAATTTTCACAAGGGACACAGGAGAAAGGGGATCACACAATATGTTATGAGCAATCCAATACCCCATATATGGTGTAAAACGTCTGCTTGGGCGCACAAGAGGGCTCAGAAGGGAAGGAACACCTTATTGGAGCACAAATCTCACTGGAATTATACACTATTTCTTCAAAATATGCACAGAATACTTCACACATATCATATATTCACAGATTTCTCCATAAACTCAAAGGGGCGACACATGGGTTTCAAATTCTTTGTGTGATTTTAACATTCCAATATCTAAGAACCTAGACTGCTCTTCAGTGAGAACAACAGACAGGAATAAGCTCAGGCCTCTGGTGAAAGAACTTCACCTACACAATATCTGTAGATTAGTGATGGGCGAGTCCTAAATTACTCGGAATCGCTTGACTCTAGCGAGTCCGAGCCCGGGACTCGCTACTCGTTGCGAGTCTAGCGAGTCCAATGTTAATGAATGGGGAAGCGAGTAATAGCGAGTAATGTGCGATTTACAAATCGCAGATGTGTCTCGGAAAGCGCTTGCATTGCCGTTTTGGAAACCCGACTCGCAACAGTTTTTTGCTGCTGTGTCTGAGGCCAAACTCGCATGTGTTTGTCTTATTTGCAGGTAGGAGAGCAGCAACGCACTTGTCTGCCACAGAGAAAACAAAGCTGAAGGGGTTATTGTGACCCAAAATCTATCAGGTGCAAAAAAATAAGAAATAGTACCTCAGCTAAGGGTACTTTCACACTAGCGTTTATTTGAAATCGCGGCAGATGCGGTGAAAAAAACGCATCTGCCACGATTACCGCATACGGCTGCATTTGCCGCACGGTTGCGGCACAGTTGCAGCAAGCCTCATACAATGTATAGGTGGGCTTGCGGCAGGTGTGGCAAGTGCGGTTTTGGCACTTGCGGCAGGTGTGGCCGAGAAAAAAACCGCGGTCAGCCGCTGTTTTTTCGCGCCCGCACCTGCCGCAAGTGCCAAAACCGCACTTGCCGCACCTGCCGCAAGCCCGTCTATACATTGTATGGGGCTTGCCGCAACTGTGCCGCAACCGTGCCGCAAGTGCAGCCGGTATGCGGTAATCGTGGCAGATGCGGTTTTTTCACCGCATCTGCCGCGATTTCAAATAAACGCTAGTGTGAAAGAACCCTAAGCCTCTGACTTCAGCTATTAGGAAATTTGAGTGAGTAAGCTAAGGCTGCCTTCACATTTGCAGATGCCTCCGCAGCGTTCTGCGGAGGCATCTGCAAGCCTCTGCATGCAGACCGCAGCCCCTATCTTTATAATGGAGCGCACGGTGTCTGCAGATGCTTGTAGACCGCCGTGCGCTCCCATCGCCCGCCATGAGTGATCTGTGCGCAGGCGAATGCCTGCGCACAAATCACACACTCTCGCCCGCACCAGGGACGCAACATGTCGCGTCCCTGGTGCGGACGAGAGTGTGTGATCTGTACGCAGACATCCGCCTGCGCACAGATCACATATAGGAGTGAATGGGAGTGCACGGTCATGCGCTGTCAAGATAAAGATAGGAGATGGCGGCCGCTGCGCACACATTGTGGATCCCCTCCGCAGAACGCTGTGGAGGGGAACGCTAATGTGAAGCCAGCCTAAGCTATGAGGTCGGTCCTGTGTGCACTGTAAGGCTGCTCCTCCCTGCCTGCCTGCCTACAGTCCTCTACACAGTACTCCTCTGTCCTCCTGGTAGCTCTCAGAAGAGCTGTTTGGGTTAAATATAAGGAATCTTGAAGTTTCCCTACACTGACTGACACTCCCTATGATCTGCTCCAACATCTACCTCACCCTGCACTAGGCTCAGATCGTCACTGGAATGTGGAGGAAATGGCGGTGGCAAGGCTTATATACAGCCTCGCCTCTCATACATGACATAGGCATCACGATGGACAGAAGCCAATCATAGTCCTGCCACAACCAACATGGCTGTGGCATTACTGAATATGATTGGCTAACATGCATGTCCATCTTCACAAGTTTTCTGACCTAACACGCTAGGCTGTCTCGGAAGCTTTGTCGGAACATAACAGATTCTGTATTCGCGAGTCCCGAATACAGTATTCAGGACTCGGATTCGTAGACTCGCTCAGACTCGCTCAGACTCACTCAGACTCGCTGCTTTGGGGAGATTCAAGCTACATAGCGATGTGATATAGCGAGTCTAGCGAGTGAGAAAAGTAAACTCTGACAAAACTAGGATTGCCATTGACTTGCATTGGACTCGTTACTGTGCGAGTAATCGCTGGGAAACTCGCAGAGTACCGAGTCCTGCGAGTCCCTTACTACTCGCCGAGTAACGAGTCCTAGCGAGTAGACTCGCCCATCCCTACTCCAAACCCATGACGTTTGAGCGATATCGTTCACGATCTCGCACCATGTAATGGTACCTTTATCCTCTTTCCCATATTCTAAACCTGCTTTCACATCACCGTTCTTTCAGAATCATAGCAGATCTGGCAGATTTCACGTAATGGCAGACTTTCGACTCGAATCCGGCATGCCCCATCCATTCTCTATGGGCTTGCGGTCAGGTTTGGCAAGTGTGGTTTTGCCGGATCTGGCACTTCTGGCGGCGCCAGATAAATGCAGCTAGCAGCCGCAAGTGCCGGATCCGGCAAAACTGCATTTGCCACGCCTTACCGCAAACCCCACAGAGAATGAATGGGGCTTACTGGATTCGTGCCGCAAGTCGACCATGATGCGGCAGATGCGGCGAAATCTGCCGTATCTGCAGCAATTATGAAAAAATGCTGATGTGAAAGCAGTCTTAGAGTCATCTCCTCTAATTTCATTTTCTTTCAGCATCAATCTGGTCCCACTGTGCCATCTTGTGACTGTAACTTTAGTCTGGCCAGAAATCAGAAGTTACATCACAAGCTCTCAATATAAGTCTATGAGAACCAGAAAAATGCCCTCATAGACTTACATTGAGTTGTGACCTCCATTAAACACCAGAGCAGCCGGCAGGTCACAAACTACCGTAGACCAATGGCAGTGATGCTGAAAATAGATGGAGATGGGGAAGGTGAGTAAGCACCACTCCAGCAGTGAAATAAAGAAAATTCTTATGTGGTGCTTCCAGACTTACAACCAACTTCAGTTCTAAATTTCAAGTATTATCAGGGAAAAAGGAAGGGAAGGGAAGAAGACGCATGAAGATGGAGGATCGCTATGCCGGCGGATGCGGGCGCGGACGGCAGCGGGACAGTGATAAGTATATTTTACTTTACAGGTTACTGGAGCAAGGCTGGGGGGGCCCTGGATTACGGAGGCTGCTGGGGCTGCTGGGGCTGCCGGGGCTGCCGTATTGACTCGCGTATAAGCCAAAGGGGGTACTTTTTGGGCTGAAAAACTCGGCTTATACGCGAGTATATACGGTATATACTTAACAGAAAAGTGTGAAACAACTGAAAATATGTCTTATATTCTAGGTTCTTCAAAGTAGCCACCTTTTGCTTTGATTACTGCTTTGCACACTCTTAGTTGATGAGCTTCAAGAGGTAGTCACCGGAAATGGTTTTCATTTCACAGGTGTTCCCTGTCAGGTTTAATAAGTGGGATTTCTTGCCTTATAAATGGGGTTGGGACCATCAGTTGTGTTGTGCAGAAGTCTGGTGGATACACAGCTGACAGTCCTACTGAATAGACTGTTAGCTGCTTTTTTCTTGCCATGATACAAATTCTAAGTAAAGAAAAACGAGTGGCCATCATTACTTTTAGAAATGAAGGTCAGTCAGTCCGAAAATTTGGGAAAACTTTGAAAGTGTCCCCAAGTGCAGTTGCAAAAACCATCAAGCGCTACAAAGAAACTGGCTCACATGAGGACCGCCCCAGGAAAGGAAGACCAAGAGTCACCTCTGCTGTGGAGGATAAGTTCATCCGAGTCACCAGCCTCAGAAATCGCAGCTTAACAGCAGCTCAGATTAGAGACCAGGTCAATGTCACACAGAGTTCAAGCAGCAGACACATCTCTATGTGACACCCCAGGGGTTAATGTGCCACATTCTTGGTTTATGTCGAGCCCATTGGGACGGGGTACTCGGTACCGGACCAGGTCTGCTACTGGGAATGTCACGGGTGGTTCTGGTCCAGACCGTGTCCCTGGCCTGACAGTGAAAAGGGAGTACTTACAGGGGATAATGTCAGTCGTGACACCACCCATGGTTTGTGGTCAGTAGTGGGGACCACCGCTGCCGCAGAACCTCCGGGGATGATGTAATGGCAGCTAAGATGAAATAGTTCTCCGCGGGCAGAACTGGGTTCCCGGGGCAGTGATGATAAAGTCTATAGTGAAGGGTATAATGCTGGCTGGTGCTGGGTGCAGTGCACTTACTGTCCTGATGCTACAGAAATCCTCCTTCAGCGTTCAGAGCTGACAAGTTGTGGCTCTCCAGGCTGTGATCTTCTGCAGACCTGTTTGGAGGGAATCATATGCAGGCTGAAACATGCAAGGGAGTCGGAGTCAGGGTTCACCGTGTTTACTTCTTAACCTTCTCAGTTCAGTTACAGTTCCAGTTACAGTTCAAAGTCACAGTTTACAGTCTTTACACGGGCATAACTCTCCCCTCCAGGTTCCTTTACTCCCTGCAGCCAGGTTGCTCCTTTCTATGACCCCTCACTCGTTCTCTGTCCTTTCCAGGCTCTGATTCTCTCTCTTTCTCACTTTGTTGTGCATCTCCGGACAGTATGGCGGTGACTCGGGCTCCTGTGGGTCCTCCGGGTTGTCACTGAGCTGCCTATCCTTTGAGGTGGGAACCCTAACGAGTAGCTAGAGTTCCCCGTCGGTTGTCTGGGGATACCGGGTGAAGCAACGGTCCCCTTTAGAGCCGACACTCTACTGTCAGCCTAGCTTCCAATAGTCCTCCTGGGTGAGGCTCTATCAGGCTCTCTCTAACCGTGTCTTTGAGTTCAATAGGAGGGCTACTTCGCCTGCAGTCTGCCATCTCAGCCGTGGTTCTAGGACCCAGTATCACTGGTCCTCTTGTCCCTCACACTCCTGGGGTGCTGGCTCCGTACATGCTTTCTCTCTGTGGCTAGCACTGGCTCTCCAGATTCTGCGCTCCTTCCACCCCACTCTTCCAGGACATGCGCTTCTGTCTTTGCTGCTCAGCCTACACTGGCCTACTGACTCCTTTCTCTTCCCCCTTCTCTATATCTGCCCTCTGTCACCAGACTTGCTTGCTGGCCCACCCACTGTCTCTAAACCCACCACCCCTTGCCTGCCTAGAGTTCCAGGCTCCGGGTTGGGTGCTGCCCTCTACTGGTACGTGGGTTGTGTGGGCTGTGAGGGTGTTGGGGTTCAACTGTCTTTCCTACCTTCCTGGCTGCAGTTCCCTTTGTGGCCTCCTGATCGCAGGGGCGCCACATCTACAACAACTGTTAAGAGGAGACTTTGTGCAGCAGGCCTTTATGGAAATATATTTGCTAGGAAACCACTTCTAAGGACAGGCAACAAGCAGAAGAGACTTGTTTGAGCTAAAGAACACAAGGAATGGACATTAGACCAGTGGAAATCTGTGCTTTGGTCTGATGAGTCCAAATTTGAGATCTTTGGTTCCAACCACCGTGTCTTTGTGCGACGCAGAAAAGAAAGGTGAACGGATGGATTCTACATGCCTGGTTACCACCATGAAGCATGGAGGAGGAGGTGTGATGGTGTGGGGGTGCTTTGCTGGTGACACTGTTGGGGATTTATTCAAAATTGAAGGCATACTGAACCAGCATGGCTACCACAGCATTTTGCAGCGGCATGCTATTCCATCTGGTTTGTGTTTAGTTGGACCATCATTTAATTTTCAACAGGACAATCACCCCAAACACACCCCCAGGCTGTGTAAGGGCTATGTGACCAAGAAGGAGAGTGATGGGGTGCTACGCCAGATGACCTGGCCTCCACAGTCACCAGACCTGAACCCAATCGAGATGGTTTGGGGTGAGCTGGACCGCAGAGTGAAGGGAAAAGGGTCAACAAGTGCTAGGCATGTCTGGGAATTCCTTAAAGACTGTTGGAAGACCATTTCCAGTGACTACCTCTTGAAGCTCATAAAGAGAATGTCAAGAGTGTGCAAAGCAGTAATCATAGCAAAAAGGTGGCTAATTTGAAGAACTTAGAATATAAGACATATTTTCTGTTGATTCACACTTTTTTGTTAAGTATATAATACCACATGTGTTAATTCATAATTTTGATGCCTTCAGTGTGAATCTACAATTTCCATAGTCATGAAAATAAAGAAAACTCTTTGAATGAGAAGGTGTGTCCAAACTTTTAGTCTGTACTGTGTAAACATATATATATATATACTGTACTGTGTATATATATATATATATATATATATATATATATATACATACTGCACAGTACCACTTTTCCTGTTCTGTATACTGTATGCAACTCTCAAAGAGGAAAAAATAAGCCAGCACCGCCAGGGGATAGCTTGCAGAAAAATGAAAAATAAAACATGCAAATGCATATACTTCTTCCAAACTGTATAATATTATGAAATTGAGATTTTTGGCAAAATATTGATTAATCTTTTGAGCTATCCTGCCATGTCAAGGCAATCTCATCAGGGTTAACAGCAGAATTTACCTGCAGCATCCTGTCTTGTATACTGGGTGTAATCATCAGTATCTGTATTATTCTGTATATATATATATTCTGCACAACACAACTCCTCCTGTCCTGTATACAGGGAGTAATTCTCAGTATCTGTATTATTCTGTATATATACACTGCACAGTACCACTTCTCCTGTCCTGTATGCTGGGTGTAATCCTCAGTATCTCTATTATTCTGTATATATACACTGCACAGTACCACTTCTCCTGTCCTGTATACTGGGTGTAATCCTCAGTATCTGTATTATTCTGTATATATACACTGCACAGTACCACTTCTCCTGTCCTGTATGCTGGGTGTAATCCTCAGTATCTCTATTATTCTGTATATATACACTGCACAGTACCACTTCTCTTGCCCTGTATACTGGGAGTAACCATCAGTATTTGTATACAGTATATATAAACTGTACAGTACCACTTCTCCTGTCCTGTTTTCTGAGTTATCTGAAATGTTGTTTAAATTGATTACCGTATATACTCGTGTATAAGCCGACCCGTGTATAAGCCGACCCCCCTACTTTTGCCCCCAAAAACTGGGAAAACGTATTGACTCACGTATAAGCCGAGGGTGGATTCCAGCACAGGTATACAACCCCCAGCAGTGAGGTATACAGCAGCCCTCCCAGTGGTAGTATACAGCAGCAGCCCCAGTGGTATATACAGCAGCAGCCCCAGTGGTATATACAGCAGCAGCCCCAGTGGTAGTATACAGCAGCCCCAGAGGTATATACATCCCCAGAGGTATATGCAGCCCCAGAGGTATATGCAGCCCCAGAGGTATATGCAGCCCCAGAGGTATATACAGCCCAGAGGTATATGCAGCCCCATATGCAGCCCCAGAGGTATATGCAGCCCCAGAGGTATATGCAGCCCCAGGAGGTATTTGCAGCCCCAGGAGGTATATGCAGCCCCAGGAGGTATATGCAGCCCCAGAGGTATATGCAGCGTCTTCCGTCTTCTTTCGGCTTCCTCCTCTATCGCGCAGGCAATGACGTCATTGCCTGCGACCATCGGAGGAAGCCGGAAGAAGACGGAAGACGCTGGATGAAGACGGAAGAGCGTGATGGCGGCGGCGGGACAGCGGAGGGATAAGTATACTAATCTCTTCCTTTACAGGATTACTACCCAAGGGGGGGCCTGTATACTGATATGGGGGGGCACTGTATACTGTATACATTGTATACAGTATACAGTGACTCGCGTATAAGCCGAGGGGGGGACTTTTCAGCCCAATTTTTGTGCTGAAAAACTCGGCTTATACGCGAGTATATACGGTATCCCCAATATGGCAGTCATCACTTCTCTTCTGTCAGGTGATGACTTTCCCTTTACTGTGTATCTGACCGCTGAGACTCCACAATCCTGAGACACATAGCTTTGAAGAACACCATATAAATGGAGCTGTGGTTGATTATTCTCTCTGCTGCACCATTCACATGGGGCTCTCTAAATAACACCTTTAAGAAAGTCATGAGGCCATTACAAGGTAAAAGCAAAATTCACTGATCCAGGCTGATGGGTGTTATAGTATGTGGCCTGGTGGGGTTTGTTTGCATGGGCTGCTTTTTGGTCCCTGTCTGGCCCTGCCCGCTACACGCATTTACCTTGTTACTTTCTGGCCATAACATGCTAGAATCTTTTCCTTTATATTTGAGGTTTTCTTTTTTTTTATTGGATGTTATTATTACCTGAACATGTGCAATGGCACTACCCTAAAGATTTGGCCAAAGGTTGTCTTTTTTTTCTGACAAGGTATTTGTGACATGTTGATATTATTATTATTTATTTATATAGCACCATTAGATTCCATGGCGCTTTACATATGGAAAGAGCAGACGAGGGCAACAATATGTATGGACAATCAAGACGTACAGGGGCGGGAGGGGAGAGGACCCAGTCCGCAAGGGCTCACAGTCTACGAGGGATGTGTAGGGATACAGTAGAGGGGGTAGTGCCGATCGTGAGATGGTGCGGTGGACTGGGTCTCATTATAGGTTGTAGGCTTGTTTCTTTTGAAGGTTCCCAGGGTAGGCGATATGTTATATGTTTAAAATATCTTTTAGATAAAAACCTATTAGAAAAAAATCATTAATAACTAAGCTTTCTTTATGAAAAAATACCATGTGAATAGTATACACTATGAAGATACTTTTAATAGAAATTCAGGTGCCTTGGATGTAGTACCTACAATGTACCACAAGGTGGAAGCAACTAACTGTTATCAAGAAAGCAAATCATTTTGAAAACAAATTGGGTGCAAAAACCTTTTCACATCCACCTTTCCTGATAAAAGTAACTATGCACAGCTTGTATGTGGTTCCCACAAGATGACAGTATACATTGATGTTTTTTCTTTAGTTTATTTCAGTTTTTTTTTCTTTTTACCAGGTATATATGAGTGTACAATCAGAAATGATTATCTTTAGAGGCCCTTGAGGAAAAGAATTTGATGAACCTCCTGATTATTTTTGTGTAAAGCAAATCCATTCAGTAATATAATCAAAAGAGAAAATCATAACCAGCTTTGATTTAAATCTCTTGGAATTGAATTCTGATTTGTAAATGTAAAGGTAGCAGAGACATGACAGCAAACAGTAGACGACTATTATCACGGTACTGTAGTACATAAAATGGATTAAAGTTGACACGCCCACCAAGGGCGTGGGGTAATCGTAACTGGGTCGGTCCTTTTCTGGGGAAGTCACGGGGCTGTGACCCGTTCCGTGACCATGGCGGTGTCGTTAAATGAGGGAAATAGTTTATATGGGATTATGTGATGCCACCTGTGGTATATAGGGCCGACGCTGCAGTTCAGGACCACTGGGGCAGTTAATGACGCAGCAAAGATGACACAGCTTCCCACAGGTGGAGCAGGGCCCCAGGGCAGATGATACAGTCAAACAGCTGTGATGATCGTTGGGGTGCAAGGTGACAAACGCAGGAAAGAAACGGAGGACACATGGTTGTAGTTTCCATTACCTTTACTGTTTTGTTGCAGATGCAGTCTGGGACACTTATTACAGATGGTAATGGAAGTCTGGGTGGCCTGGAAGCAATTGGGCTATCCACCACACCAGGGAAATTCGAAGGCCTCCCTTTTGCACTCTCCCTTTTTAGTCCTTGCTGCCTAAAGCTGCACTGTGACCCTTTTCCTGCATGTTTAGTGGTTCCTACCCATATGGCAGGCAGCTTGGGCCTTTTTCAGGTGCCACTCCTCTCCTGGCAGCACCGGGCTCTTATCTGGTGCTGTGCTGCCGGGTATTTGGTGTGGCCAGAAGACTTGCAGTCTTCTGCCCTCCGGACTCAGTTGCTTGGTCTTCAGTACCCCACAACTACTACAACTCAGGACTCTGGTGTCCTTTTCTCTGGCACTCAGCTCCGGGATGAGCTTTATCGCAGCTTAATTTCCATTAGAGTACTCCTCGACATTTCTCCTGTCTTCCCCTCCTCAGACCATCTCCAATGGTTACCTCTCACTGACTGAACTCTCACTTCCTGTTTGTGTCCTCTTTTATAACTGATCAAATTGCCTTTCTAATGTGCACTTCCTGCTGCTCCCCTGAAACCGGATAAAAGCTCCCTCTTCATGCTCAGAGCAGGAAAAGTGTTGGATGTGTGGCGCCCCACTGGTCAGTGCACCACAGTAGGGGTACTGCACCCACAAAAGAGCGTGCAGGTATTCCTGTCACAAGGTTTGCAAGTAGATCCAACCCCAGCACCTCCCACACTTAACCCCGGGTAGACGGGTAGTCCTATTCCCATTCGGTGGTGTTTGGGGAGGAGGGAAGTCAGACAGTGGAGTTCTGGTTTGTACTGAGGAGCGAAGGAGAGGGGAGCCTCCGAGTGAGAGGAGACTCCCAGGGACAGGGGCCTAGAGAAGAGGCAGCCCAGGAAAAGAAAGAGGGAACCCCATATCGGAGTGCCCATACTCTGGGGGGACCCTAGTCCAACTAACGGAGTACCGGCTCCAAGGATATGGTGCAGGGTGTTCAGCCCCTGAGCCATCCACCAAAGGTTGAGCCCCTTCAGAGAGAGGGAGAAGAAGGGTTCTCACAGTACCCCAACGGGCCTGGTATACAAGAGGGCTTTGCCAGGGCAGGTTTTAGCAGCAGGATACGGGATTGACAAAAGAAAGCATACTACGGGATCCGCTGAATGATCTTGCAACCCTCTGTGACTACCTGACCAGCTACCTGATTATAGACTGTTTGTGCTGTAACCTGGACTACCATCTGAACTGGTTTACAGAGTAAAGCACCTGTGTAGAGTGACAAAGCCTCTGTGTGTCTGTTCAACTACTGCACTGCTCCACAGATCATCTACACATTCTGCACCACCACTACAGGTGCATCTTTGCCCCGGGGACTCACCTGCAGGGAGCTGCTCCATCCAAGCTGCTGTACCATCTCCCCTGGAGGTCTGAAGCGGCGCTGGTACCCATCACCTGCAGTTGGCGTCACGACAAACTTTTATTTTTCTTCATCACCATTCCCTGACCCCATTTTCAGTTGATCACCAGGGCCACGGGTCTGGGCAGGCCACCAGTGACATCCCAACTGCAGCAAGGCCCAGATACCCGAGTTCCCATAGACCCCTGGGCTAGTCAAATGCTGAGTATTGCCTGACGTGGGGACCCCCTCTTGCTTCCAGGCATGACATCATCCCCTGGGAGTGAGGTAATGCCACTGTGGCAACCGGACTCTGGGGTGCCACAAAGACACCTGCACAAACTCCCTCTGCTTGCATTAATATCCATCTATGACATTTATTTGTAGGCACATTTTTCATACTGATCTGCCGATACACACTAATGGGACCACTGCTTAGGTGTGGGTGCCATGGTGGCTCAATGGTTAGCACTCTATGGTGGCTCAGTGGTTAGCACTTCAGCTATTCACTGCTGTGGTCCTGGATTCAAATCCCACCAAAGACAACATATGCAAGGAGTTTGCATGTTCTCCCTGTGTTTGTGTGGTTTTCCTCCGAGTTCTCTGGTTTCCTCCCACACTCCAAAGACATACTGATAGGATGTTTAGATTGTGAGCCCCAATGTGTTGCAAAATATATGTAATGCGCTATGGAAATGCTAGCACTATAAAAATGAAATATTATTATTATATAGTAAAGGCCTATTCTTAGCAAGTTTTATCTAGGGGGGCAGCCGTTTGGTTACCAGATGTGGCAGTCCAAGGTCCCAGCGGCAGCCAGCAATGGAAGTCGGCTGTTATAAGCCAGATGTCAAGCTGACAAATGGCTCCGAGAAGGTGAAGCACGCTGGCTCCCAGCAATGATTTGTAATCACGTCTTTCAGACAGGAGTACAATTGTAGCCCTGAATGCTACTACTTCCCTGTCAGGGCGACGACAGCAGTGTGATCAGGTCAGCTGATAACACTGCTGATGTCACCCCTCAGCTCTACAGAGGCACTCACAGCTTTGGTGGTAAGTGCTCCAGTGGAGCTGAAGACACCAAAGATTTATTGTAATGGAGGTGGGGAAATTTGAGGACACAGTTTGAGAGGCGAAGGATGGGTGCAGACACAATATGGTGTGCGGGTGAAATTTGAGGGTGCATTATGAAGAAACAGGTGGGATATAACAGGGTATGGCTGGGGTCACACATAGAAATCCGTTTTTGGAAGTGATTTCCATGACCAATCCGTTTTTTTGGGGGGGCTTTTTGAGCCTCCTGCACCTCTGAACGTTTTTGGACTTAGTCATTTTTTCTCATTAAAAACGCATATGCGTTAACGCAGGTGCCTATGTGTGCCATGCGTTAACGCATGCGTTTCCCATAGGGCCCCATGTTAAAAAAACGCATGCGTTTTTTAACTGATGCCAAAAACGTTGCTAGCAACGTTTTTGGCTCAAAAACGGACAGAGCAATGTTTTGAGGTCCAGAAAAAAACGGACAGGGTGTTTATTACATCCAATCCGTTTTTCTGTCAGTTTTTGGACTTAGAAAAAAAAAATGCCAAAAATGAAGCCAAAAACGGACCAAGGGCTTATGTGTGACCCTAGCCTATGTGTGAGAAAACAGTAGAAGACAGAAATGGGTGCATGCACAGTATTTGGAGCAGGTGGGCAGAAATTGAGGACACAGAATGAGTAGCAAGGGGATTGGTGAGGGCACAGTATGGAGAGTGAGAGGGCAGAATCAGTACAGACACAGTTTGGAGGGTGAGGAGGATGAGTGCTTAGTAGTGAGGATACAGTATGGGATAAGAAAAATGTAGGGGCACAGGCTAAAAACTGGGAAGTATGAGTGGGAGGCAATATGGAGAAGCAGTAGCAAAGGGGGAGAGTGGGAGGCTGCAACAAAAATGGACCAGTATGCAGAAGAGACTGAGCGTGAGGAGGGTGCCTGGTATGGAAAGGAGAGGGCAGTGTGGTGGGCATGCAGCATAAGCTGAATATTGTGGGTTCATATTTTGTGCAGGTTGAGAGACATTTATTCACGGGCACAGCATGGGATAATTTTATTCAGGAGCATTAGACTCATTCTGCTATTGTTAAGGGCATTGTGTTGGAATGTAAAACAGAGGATCAAAGGCATTGAAAGTCTGCAGAGACGAGCTGTGGATATGATAGTCATCATGGAATCTGAATAAAATGAAGAAAAGAAAGAAAACGGTCAGAGGTGACGCTATCTATAATGTACCTGGAACTAAATGGTTATTTGCGATGCTGACTAATTCTCATCTGTTTTTCCTATACGGCTCGCAGTTTAGTGATGACTGATAACAACAACTATGAGTATGACCTTACCATTGTTAAGGACATACTGGAAGTTGTAGGTTCATGTGATACAACTATACAGTATATGGGGCTGACCTTTCATTACAATTAATGTACAATGTACTGCTGGTAGTTTTGGTGATGTATTCCTGTACTGATGAGGGTTTTGATATTGTGTTTCTATACTACTGGTGGTTCTTATGATGAATTTGTTTACTGCTGATAATTCTGATGATGCATTTCTGTACTCTGGTCTTGGAGTTGTGTTTCTGTACTGATACGGGTTCTGGCTATGTATTTCTGTACATCTGGTATCTCTGAGGATGTATTATTTTGCTGTTATAGGTTCTGATCTTGTACACATGTAATAATTCACAACTTGCACGATCACTTGGTACATAGCAATGTTAAAAAAGTGTTGTGCCATTAGACAAGTTAAGGTTTACTATGTTTTTATTTATGTTAGGAGCTTTAAAGGGATTGTCCAGGTTTGTGATGATTCTGCAGTTGCTCTGTGTGATTGCAGACTTCTGAATTCTTACAGCTTGCGGACTGCATGCCGCCATGATTCTCTGGTTCTGGCAGTAAAAGTGGGAGGTCACTAAACTACAGGCATGTAATATGAATACATGCTTACTAGACATGCATTGCCTCACTCAATGAAAATTAATATTGAGTGAGGACAGACATGTTTAGTCAGAATGTGGCCAGAAGTAAGGAAAATCACATAATCAAATTCACACTCACATGATCATCCACTCTTGCCACTGTGTCAGGACTCTGTATGTACAGTTTACCTTTTGAGCATTATAGCCTTTTTTCTGAAATGGTATCTTCTGCTTCCCTTCTGTTTGTGATCCTTCTTCTCTGCATTGATAAACCCAAGTTTACCCTCTAGCCAATGATCGCGTATTCTGGTTTGAATCGCTGGCTCTTTGTTTCTCCTTCAGTAAGTCAGACTCGGCTCTTCCCAACAACCTCTCCAGGTCTCAGTGGTTCACTTGCAACTTGCTGCCTGTGTGTCTCAGCATTTCCTTCAGTCTGCAAGCCCCGCTCATGTAAGCCTTGTCTGCTTTAAGCAGCTAATTGTTGTTAAGTGTACAGTAGCAGTACCGACTGTTTGGACTGCCCAAGGCTCACTGCTCTGTTTTCGGTACTCATTCTCAGACACTTATCTAAAACAGGCTTCTTGGTTGGAAACAGTTTTTTTTACTAAACTGCATCTCCCAGTGAGAGCTTATTCCAAAAGACTTAGGCTGCCTTCACACTACGGATTTTTAAAATCCGATGCTGTCCGATAAAAATCGGACAGCATCGGACCGATTTTAGGCCCCATGCAGCCCTATGGGCATTGGACCGAATCGGATGTGCACTAAATGCCATCCAATTTGGTCCGATCCGATTATGTCCGTTTTTTTTATCGGTGCAAAAATCGGAGCCTGCTCCGATTTTTCCACCGGAAATAAAATCTGACAGAATCGGATCGGACCGAATCGGATGGCATTTAGTGCACATCCGATCTGACCCGATCAATTTAACATGGGGCCCTATGGAGAAGGGTCCGAGGAAACATCTGATGTCTCCTCGGACCCGATTTTACTGTACTGAGCATGCTCAGTACAGTAAAAATACTCCAAACTGGGAGCGCAAGGGTTAAAAAAAAAAAAAAAAAAAAGTTTATGTTCACCTCTCCCCGAGCCCCCGCCGTCTTCCTGCAGGCTCCCGGTGGCTTCCGCAGGCTCCCGGTGTCTGCAGAGGTCTTCTTCTGCTGTATAGGACCTGCGGTGATGTCACAGTCATGTGACCGCGGGTTACCATGGTGGAACCTGCTGTCACGTGGCTGTGACATCACCGCAGGTCCTATACAGCAGAATAAGACCTCTGCAGACACCGGGAGCCTACGGGAGCCACCGGGAGCCTGCAGGAAGACGGCGGGGGCTCGGGGAGAGGTGAGCATAAACTTTTTTTTTTTGCCCGGAGGCTACGATTTAATGCCGGAATCGGATGCCTATTTGTCATCCGATTCCAGGCATCAGAAGGGAGCCGATGCTGTCCGATTTTATCGGACAGCATCGGCTCCCTTCAAAATCATAATGTGAAAGTAGACTTGCCTTGCAAGCATTACTGTTGATTGACTATTTTAGAGACTTCTATGTTTATTGTGTATTTGATGAACTTTGCTCACTTGCTGCACGTCACTTTTGTTTTCTATCAAATGTATAAAATACAGACTTTATCATCCTAACCTTCTTCAGTTGAGTCATTTGTCTCAAGCTACAAGATTCCTGAGCGTTCCATTATAATTATTAAACACTGGCAAGGGAGAATCCTAAATGCGTGTAATGCTTGCTCTATGAGACTTCAGAGGCCTGCAGTCACCTAGAGTGACTACAGATTTTCATCTCAAACCTGAATAACCACTTTAATTATAACATTAAGCACCGTAGCATGACCAATTCTAACAGTGTGTAATATATTCACTGCCAGGATTTCGCTCTTTCTCTCAATTTTTCACTTATCATTGAGAGAATTCAGAAGAGCACCTCGTCAGCATGTGACTGTAGGTATGAAAATCACATATGAATGGGTTGTCACATGACGACTACTCAAATCTATTGGGAGGGTTCCAAACTGTATTATTGGCCTGAGTGCCGAAAAGCCTAGCCACAGTCCTGCTCATCGTCATTGACACCCATGATGTGGAAGAACATAATGTGGAATATGTCCTGAAAAAGTTAATCAAGTGAAAAAGATTTTTGCATAGAGCACTCATGCTAAATACAAAAGAGCAAATGGTAAACAATAATTTCACTTGCACCGTGAACTTCCCAATTTGAGTGCTAGTCATTCATCATCTCTGATAAATAACTATTTAAATTCCCTTCTGAACCATGTGGTGCACGCAAACAGTTGTTTTCCACTATAAATGGGATATTGGCGTACTTGTGAGAAATTGCAGATCAAATTGTATGGTGATTTTTTTATGGCTATCATTATGAAAATTTTAAAACATTGTAGCTAATCAACATTTTATTGCAAATTTTTTTCTCTAATTCTTATTTTCACGACTCATCATTATAAAATTCTGTGAAGCACCTTGGGATTCAAGATGCTCCCCACAAATCTAGATACATTCCTTAAGAAGTCTAGTTTCCAAAATGGAGTCACTTGTTCAAGGTTTCAACTATTTGGGCACATAAGGGACTCTGTACACGTTGCATCCGCTAATTATTCCGGACAATTTTTCATTTTTATGGCTCAAGGTATAAAAATTGGATGAAGCACCTGGAGGATCAAAGTGCTCACCCAACTTCTGGATCCTTTAGGGGTCTAGTTTCTAATATAAGGTCACTTGTGGAAGGTTTCCACTGTTTAGGCACATCAGGGACTCTGTAAACACGACATGGCGCCTGCTGTCTATTCCAAGAAGTTTTGCATTCCAAAAGTCAAATGGTGTTCCCTCCCTTCCAAGTCCTACCATGTGCTCAAACAGTTGTTTTCCAGTTATCTTTGTGAAAATGCAAAATTTGCGGCTAAAGCAACATTTTTGTAAGAAAATATAATTTCTTATTTTTTCAGCTCAAGTTATAAAATACTGTGAAGCACTTGAAGGTTCAAGGTTCTCACTACACCTCTAGATAAATTCTTTGAGGGGTGTAGTAATTAGGGTCACGTGTGGGGGTTTCCATTGTTTAGGCACATTAATGGCTCTCCAAACCATTCCATACAATTTTGTGTTCCAAAAGTCAAATTGTACTCCTTCCCTTCCAAGCTCTGCCATGCACCCAAACAATAGTTTTTCACCACATATGCAGAATTTTTGTTCTCAAGAGAAATTGCACAAAAAATTGTATGGTGCACCGTCTCCTGTTATCTTTGCAAAACAAAAATTTGAGGATAAATTAACATTTTTGTGGTAAAAAGTAGTGATGAGCGAGCATGCTCACCACTACTTGGTACTCGCACGAGTATCACGGTACTCGGGATGCTGGGCGAGCACCAAGTACTGCTGAGATGCTCGGACTCATCACTAATCATTATCGATGTGGCACAAGTATACAGCCCCCTTCAGTGCACAAAGTAAGCTGGCACCTTACAGAGAGCAGATTGATTGTTAGGGTCGCTCTGGGGAGCACAGCAAGGTGTTGTATGCTGTGACAATTTGAAAAAGCACACCCTCCCGCCCTTTACCGGAAACACTCGGTTTATAGCCGGATGTCTGTGGGCGGAGCTTATCACTCATTGACTTGCATTGGGCTTGGTGTTCAGTTGAGCACCTGAGCATCTTGAAATGCTCAACCTGAGCATCGAGCACCCGAGCATTTTAATGCTCGCTCATCACTAGTAAAAAGTAAAATTTTCATTTTTTGCTTCCACTTTGTTGTAGTTCCTGTGAAGCAACTGAAGAGTTAATAAACTTCTTGGATGTGGTCTTGAGCAGTCTGAGGGGTGCAGCTTTTAGAATGTTGTCACATTTGGGTATTTCCTGTCATATAGGTCTCTCAAAGTCACTTCAAATGTGATGTGATCCCTAAAAAAATGGCTTTGTAAATTTTTGTAAACATTTAACACATTTAAGTTCCTAACAAGGAAAAAATATGTGCAAAAAATGGTGCTGACGTAAAGTAGACATGTGGGAAATATAATTTATTAACTTTTGTGTGAAATTTTAAAGATATAAAAATTCAAAGTTTGAAAATTGCTAAATGTATGATATTTTCACAAATATATGCAAAAAATATCATCCTAAATTTACCACTTACATGTGTTACAAAAAAAATTCTCAGAATCACTGGGATCTATAGAAGCATTTCAGAGTTATTACCTCATAAAGTGACACAGGTCAAAATTGAAAAAATATTGACCTGGTCAGGAAGGTGAAAACAGGCTTTGGGGGTGAAGGCATTTTTTTCTTAAGGTCCTATCTAATTTATCTCTATAATCTACGGTAAGCTATTTTCTAATATTCTTCCTTTATTAATTTCCTATGGTTCCCTCTCTACACTGTCTAACAGCTATTGTTTTTTTTATATTTCCTTCTTGATGACGCTTTGTGTGAGTGCCCCAGTGCATCCTTAGATTTTCACATGGAGCATCATCAAGCTGATAAGACCCAGGCACTTTCTCAGATCCTTCCTGAAATTAGTCGTCACTGTGACACTAATTTCAGTGGCGAGGCTGTCAATTCTATGTTCACAAACAGCTCCGAAAAGTCTCCAGCTGCCCCCCTTCTACCCTCCTTACAGTGATGAGTCTCAAGCCCCCACCTGAAATGAAAGACCCTATGGGCTTAGCTCCAGCCATTACAGTCATATGGTTGTTGCATCATCACAGGTCGTGCAGTGATGTCAATCAATTACAATGGAGAGGGCATGACCAAATTAAAAAAATATCATAAATTAACCTGAGGGACAGTAAGGAAAACCACCTCCTCTATGGCTGAAGCCAGGTATGTGTGTGCAGACATCTGCCCTATGACTGAAGCCAGGTGTGTGTGTGCAGTCACCTCCCCTATAACTGAAGCCAGGTATGTGTGTGCAGTCACTTCCCCTGTGACTGAAGCCAGGTATGTGTGAGCAGTCACCTGCCCTATGACTGATGCAGGTATGTGTGTGCAGTCACCTCCTCTATGATTGAAGCTAGGTAAGTGTGTGCAGTCACCTCCCCTATGACTGAAGCCAGATATGTGTGCAGTCACCTCCCCTATGACTGAAGCCAGGTATGTGTGTGCAGTCACCTCCCTTATGACTGAAGCCAGGTATATGTGTGTGCAGTCACCTCCCCTATGACTGAATCCAGGTATGCGTGTGCAGTTACCTCCCCTCTGACTGAAGCCAGGTATATGTGTGCAGTCACCTCCCCTATGACTGAAGCCAGGTATGTGGGTGTAGCCACCTCCCCTATGACTGGTGCCAGGTATATGTGTGCAGTCACCTCCCCTATGACTGAATCCAGGTATGTGTGTGCAGTCACCTCCCCTATGTCTGAAGCCAGGTATATGTGTGCAGTCACCTCCCCTATGACTGAATCCAGGTATGTGTGTGCAGTCACCTCCCCTATGTCTGAAGCCAGGTATGTGTGGGCTGTCACACCCCCTATGACTGAAGCCAGTTATGTGTGTGCAGTCACCTCCACTATGACTGAATCCAGGTATGTGTGTGCCGTCACCTCCCCTATGTCTGAAGCCAGGTATGTGTGTGCAGTCACCTCTACTATGACTGAAGCCAGGTATGTGTGCAGTCACCTCCCCTATGACTGAAGCCAGATATGTGTGCAGTCACCTCCCCTATGACTGAAGCCAGGTATGTGTGTGCAGTCACCTCCCTTATGACTGAAGCCAGGTATATGTGTGTGCAGTCACCTCCCCTATGACTGAATCCAGGTATGCATGTGCAGTTACCTCCCCTCTGACTGAAGCCAGGTATATGTGTGCAGTCACCTCCCCTATGACTGAAGCCAGGTATGTGGGTGTAGCCACCTCCCCTATGACTGAAGCCAGGTATATGTGTGCAGTCACCTCCCCTATGACTGAATCCAGGTATGTGTGTGCAGTCACCTCCCCTATGTCTGAAGCCAGGTATGTGTGGGCTGTCACACCCCCTATGACTGAAGCCAGTTATGTGTGTGCAGTTACCTCCACTATGACTGAATCCAGGTATGTGTGTGCAGTCACCTGCCCTATGACTGATACAGGTATGTGTGTGCAGTCACCTGCCCTATGACTGATGCAGGTATGTGTGTGCAGTCACCTGCCCTATGACTGATGCAGGTATGTGTGTGCAGTCACCTGCCCTATGACTGATGCAGGTATGTGTGTGCAGTCACCTGTCCTATGACTGATGCAGGTATGTGTGTGCAGTCACCTGCCCTATGACTGATGCAGGTATGTGTGTGCAGTCACCTCAGCATATAACGGCTTTTTTAAAGATAAAAACTTGGAATTTTGTTTTAATAAACCATGTTAGTGATGCACATTGTATCATTTCAAACACACTGAGGACGGTATAATATTACAAAACGACATGACAGATTCCTTTGATGTTGAGTTTCTTACCCGACAGACTACCTTCATCTTTCTCCAGAGAATCTACAAGAGGTCCACTCACTATAGCGAGGATCAAGACCCAGGCCCTCATTTTTTAAAATATGACTGATTAATTTAGTTTCACATCTCCCTTTTATTACTCTTATCGATGTAAGCATAAATATTTATTATGAGATCATGGTTATGCAATTATTTTATTGTGTTGAATTTTTAATGCAATTTTCAAGAATTACTTTGCATTTATTTAATATATTTCAGACTTGTAACATATCTGATAAAATAACATAATTACACTAACGATAGAAAAGAAGGACAGCTGCTTCTGTGATTGCTTTGCTTGAACTCCAAGCTACATGTTTTCCATAACCATCCCAGTCAAGAGATGCAAAGTCTCCACATTGCTTAGGATTTCCTTCAGGAATGTAGCCACCTCCTCCAATACAATGCTGAAAATATTAAGCAAAAATAAACATTTATTCCAAATTTCATTGTCATCTGAAGGTGCCGCATTACAAAAGTATCAGACGCACAGGCAGAGTGGTGCAACGGGGAGCTCTGTCCTGCGCCACTCTATTCATTGGTATCTACATCCTACTCATGCAGATGCCAATGAAATTACAACAGGCAAGGAGAGTTGGATACGAGGCCATATTACTCAGCTTTAGGACCCTCCAGGTCCCAGACTCCATAGCTATCAAGTGGCCTGCCTCTATGGGCGGTACACCAATAGATATGTGTATCAGCGGAGCCATGCCTGCAAATTGCAAACAATTTCTATAATGTAAAACATCATAGAATTATATCGGTTAGGCTACTTTCACACTACGATTTTTTAAAATCCGATGCTGTCCGATATAAATCGGACAGCATTGGATTCTTCTGATGCCTGGAATCGGATGCCAAATAGGCATCCGATTCCGACATTTTATCTGATGCCCGCCCTCACCTCCCTCCTGTCAGCTGTCATCAGCTGTCTCTCCCCCGATGCTCCAATATGGTCCCCCGTCCTCCACTGCGCTCCCCCTCTTGTCCCCCATTGCGCTCCCCCTCTTGTCCTCCACTCTCCTCCTCTCCTTTTGTCCTCCTCCTCCTCTCCTTTTGTCCTCCTCCTCTCCTTTTGTCCTCCTCCTCTCCTCTTGTCCTCCCCTCTCCTCTTGTCCTCCCCTCTCCTCCTCTCCTTTTGTCCTCCTCCTCTCCTCCTCCCCTCTCCTCCTCTCCTCTTGTCCTCTCCTCCTCTCCTCTTGTCCTCTCCTCTCCTCCTCTCCTTTCTCACCTGTCCACGACTCCTGCACGGTCCCGCGCGTCTCCCGGTATCTTGCTGTTCTGTCTTCTGTGCTGCCAGGACCTCTCGTGATGTCACAATCACATGACTGCCGGCTATTGGTTCCTGGCAGTCATGTGATTGTGACATCACGGCAGGTCTTATCAGCACAGACGGCAAGATACCTGGAGATACCGGAGAAGCGCGGAGACGCCGGGGGCTTCGTGGACAGGTGAGCATAGTTTTTTTTTTTTTTAATTAACCCATTCATTCACTTTTGGAGCGATTTTAGTGTACTGAGCATGCTCAGTACACTAAAATCAGTCCGAGGAGACATAAGATGTTTCCTCGGACCCTGCTCCATAGGGCCCCATGTCAAATTGATCGGGTCGGATCGGATGTGCACTAAATGCCATCCGATCTGGTCCGATCCGAATCTGTCAGATTTTATTTTCGGTGCAAAAATCGGAGCAAGCTCCGATTTTTGCACCGATAAAAAAATCGGACAGATTCGGATCGGACCAAATCGGATGGCATTTAGTGCACATCCGATTCGGTCCGATGCCCATAGGGCTGCATGGGGCCCAAAATCGGTCCGATGCTGTCCGATTTTCATCGGACAGCATCGGAACTGATAAAATCGTTATGTGAAAGCAGCCTTACCCTACCCTGCTCCAGGACTGGCTCCTTATCTCTGTGTTTAGTCTGCAGAAGTGATGTCATGTCGATAGTGCTCATTACCAGTGTCTCTGGTTTGGTTGGAGGGTTGACATCACTTTAACTACTCACCACATATCTGCAACCAGTCACTGACCTCAGTGATTGTCTGCAGTGGTGATTGTAAGCTATCAACATGTCATTTATCTCGCAGGGAAAACACAGAGGCTAGAGCAGCCACTGGAGCAGAGGAAGGTGGGTACTGCTTCTAGAGGATAATATAACCCGATATAAACAACACCTTGTGGAAATATTACTTTTTGAATTGAAGCTGTCCTAGCTGTTCGGCTACATTCACATGGGGCGTAATTTGCGACGTATTTGGCAGTGCCGCTCTTGTATGCGTGTTTGCTACTGCATGCCAAGGCCGTACTTTTCCCGGCGCACTTTCCCCGAGGCCATGTTAACATGTAGCCTATGGGGAAAGCGGGCTGAAAAAAGCACAAAGAATTGGCATGACAATTCTTTTTGTGAGCACGCTTTTGCAGTGAAAGGACCCGTGCAAAAATACATGGCAAACGCAATATCTGCACGCCTTTCAGCAAAAGCCATAGCTTTTGCTGGAAGGTGTATCCAGCATTGTTTTGCACTGCTTTTACGCGAGTGCTCTAAAGGGGTTGGACAAAATAATGGAAACACCTACCATTTTGGCATCATAATCTTCGAACATGTTATAAATATGTGAACCATTACACATGTTAATGTTTTGTAGTTGATTATTTGTGTTAATTGATATGTGTATGTAAATTAACTGTGTGTTTTGCCGAATTGTAAGAACATTGATGAGAACCTGATACCAATGGCAGACCTTTCGGATTTTCAAAAAGGCCAAATTGTTGGTGCTTTTATGGCAGGCGCTAGTGTAAGAGAAAGTGCCCGAATGCTGGGCGTGTCAAGAGGTACTGTCTCCAAAATAATGAATGCGTTTGAAAGAGAAGGAAAAATGTCTGCAGCAAAGCACAGGTCCAGCCGAAAGTCGAAGTTGACTGAGAGAGACCGTCGGACTCTAAAGCGAATTGTGAGAGAGGATCGCAAGACCACAGTTCCGAAAATCACTGCTGAGCTCAATGAACACCTACAGAACCCAGTTTCCACGAAAAGTGTTCGTCGGGAGCTGCACAAATCTGGATTCCATGGAAGAGCTGCAATTAGAAAACCGCTGCTCTCAATGACAAATGTTTCCAAGCATTTAGAGTGGTGTAGAAACCTCCAGAATTGGAGCAGGTTTATGATGAAATTTAATAAACCACTGGTTTGTGTTACGTTAAACATAGTTGTTGGTGTCACTTACGCTGCTAAACGAACCCCCTAGGTATGCGCCACCTCACATATGGTAGAGAATACAGGCATGGCAGCCCAGTAAGGCAGCGCTGCCTGATAGCTATAGTAGCGTGGTGAGTGCACCTGTATGTACCAGTTGCTACGGGCAACCACACAGCGCACTCAAGCATTTAGCTTGTGGCTCAGCGGGGCTATGAAATCACCAAGTCACGTTTGCTGATGGCTTGGTGGGGCCACGAAGATGTCACGTCAACACTTTCCAAGTTAAGTTTGCTGGTCGCTGGGCGGGGCCACGAAGACACCATGTCATGGTGCTGGTGACTCGGCGGGGTGGACAAAGACATCACTCTCAACCCGGTTGCTAAGGACAACGGCAGTGTTGCTCGCAGGTTCAACAGGGACATTATGGACAGAGCATGTCTGTTTTCACCTTCGGGTGTCGTGAGACTGTCGTGGGGTGCCACGGGGTTCAGCGATGTTGCCCCGACTTCCTTGGTTGTGTGTTCGCCCCCTGCGGGATTGAATATGGAGGGGAAGGTAGGTGACGATATGACCGGCATGACAGCACATGGCTGGTATACATCACAGGCTCAAGGGCTTGGAATGGTGCCACGGGGTACAGCACCATGACCCCAGGTCCTGTGGTAGTGTGTTGACCCCCTACGGGACTGAACAAGGAGGGGGGTATGTGAGGTATGACCGGCATGATAGCTATGGCCGGTATACATCACATGGGCCCTGAGATGTTCTCACTGGGTTAATGATGTCTGAACCTGTGTGAAAGAGTAATTGCTGGACCTAGCAGTACACACAGGGCTAAGTGTGAGTTAGCTCTGTAGTGATACACTCGGGGTTAACTGCAGCCGGGTCTGTGTGTGAGGGGAATGTGCTTGTGATATTGTCCTGTTGACTGAGTGTGAATCATGAAGGTTTATGTAAAAGTGTCATGTGTGAGGTATAAAAGTGTGACTATGGTAATAATGAGGGGCCCGATAAACATATTGAGTAAGGGGCCCATGGGTACACAGCCCGCTTTTTGGACAGTTTCGGTGTTTAACTCTGAGATGGAAGCATTATATGGAATGGAATTTATATGAGTTATATGTATTTATACACATTTATGGAGGTTTGAGCTAGACTCAGATATGGTTATGCAGCGTGTGCCTGTATCAGGTTACAGGACCCTTTGTTTTTGCTGTGAGTGGCTGCAATGGGTTGCTGGTGAGGTGAGCTGTTTGCTGATTGGACAAGCGGGTGAGCGCGAAAAGTAAATTTACCTCAGAGTGCCTGGAGCTTCAAGAACACAGGACGCAGATACAAGCTCTGTAGAGAAAATTGCCATGGAAGACGTTCTCCTGGAATTGAGGAACAGACTTAACCAGGAAGGAGGTTTGGAATGGCTGAGGACATGCCTGGCAGCCCCACTGTAGCTACACAAGAGACTGCTACGATACCAGCAGTTGCGGAGGTGAATGAGATACCTCAGACTGCTGCACTGCAAATAACAGAGGACACAGTTCAAGGCAGTGCTTTGCTGGAGAGTGAGGAAATTTGCCTGCAGGCTTCACAAAACGAGGGAGGAAGGAGGAGAGAGGTTACAACTCAAAGAAAGAGGAAAGCTAAGCCGAAATACTCCCCTCACAATTCCACCGTCAGAAGAGGAAATGTTAAAAGAAGATGCAGCAAACTGGGAGGAGGTAAATATACAGTTCCAATCTCAGCAAAGCAAGGTACTGAGGGAAGAACTCATAAAGAGGCGAGGAAAAGGCCAGCAGCAAGACAGGAGGACATGTCACACAGAGCACAACAACCTAAGGGATCTCGTAAGATCGCCAGGGAGACTGGTTTAGATGATATGATTAAAGACCAGCGCAGTTTGAATGTGGGGTATGCCAGTAATGATGTACCTGTACACTTGCCTACTGATGCTGCAGGGGTGGCTCAGGGGGTACGGAAGGGGTTCCTCCGGCATTTAGCCCGACATATGTATCTCAAGCGTGGGCTATCGCACCCTCTTCCTCAGGGGAGGACTCAGAGCACTCGTACAGGTCAGTTTCAATGTCCAGCCATAGACCTACTAGGGTTAACAAACCTAGGGGGGATATCGGCACCTGCGTTATTGGATATGGGTGAAATCCAATCCACTTCCTTACTGGATCATGCTTTGTTACAAGCATGGATTAATCAAGCAGTGTCATCAGCTTTAGCATTGGACAAAGCTAATAGCGGTGAAGGTGCTGTGAGTGGCCCTGTGACCAAACCACCAGGAGTTGCTGAATGTTTTTTGAAGGAAGCCCTAACTTGTAATATGTCACCGTTGGGTTTCCATCTTAATAGTGCAGTTAAGGACAAATTTGGCAACATGAGTATGTTGATATCTTTTCATTGTTGCCATCTAATAGATCTACTTCTAGCTTTGCACAGGATAGGAGAGAAGATAGACAGGAGACGGATAGTGAGAAGAAACGTCCGTATCGGTCCTTTCAGAATTGGCTTCAGGCCTTTTCAATTTATTCGGCAGTTTTGGGGGAGAAGGAACCTCAGCTTTGCTCTCGTCTTTTCCAGCATTTAGATATAGTGCTCGAGACATATAAGAATTTTGCTGGAGGAGCTTGGCTGCAATATGACGAGGCCTTCCGCCAGAAATTATCGGTGCACCCTGCAGTTCAATGGGGAGCCAAGGATGTAGGCTTGTGGGTTAGCCTGATGCTACCACAACGAACCATATCAACAAGAACTACTGGGCAGTCAACGCCTAAAAAAGGCATATGTTTCGCAGTTAACGATGCGGGGTGTAAGTGGCCACAGACCTGCCGCTTTCATCACGAATGTTCATTCTGTGGCGGGGCCCATACCGCAGTTAAATGTTTCAAAAAACAGAACTTTGCGTCGGGAGCTGGAAATGTTAGGGAGGCAGGGGCAAAAGGGCAGGACTCCAGTGATCCTAGCCGCCCTACAACCTTACCTAGACAGGTATCCCGATCAGGAGAAGGCTCTTCTCATTAGGAGCGGTTTTCAGTTAGGTTTTTGGGTACCTTCGTTCCATGGCACCGGATGTACCATCCACGAGAATCTTTCATCGGTCAAACTCCATCACGATTCTGTTAGAGATTATATTTGTAAAGAGTTATCCCTAGGTCGTGTTGCGGGACCTTTTCATTGCCCGCCTTTCAGGGATTTCCGCATCTCCCCATTAGGTATCGTGCCACAAAAGGAAACAGGTTCTTTCAGGGTAATTCACCACTTATCTTTCCCTGATGGGTCTTCCCTGAATGATGAGGTTGCGGAAGTTTTACCTAGCATGTCTTACACTTCTTTTGATAAGGCAATCGATCAGTTGCAACGATTTGGTAGAGGTGCACTATTGGCTAAGACTGACATAAAGTCAGCTTTCAGGCTTTTACCGGTTCACCCTGAAGGCTTTAATTTGTTGGGTTTTCATTTTGATGGCTGTTTTTTCTTTGACAGGTGCTTACCTATGGGGTTTTCTTTTTCATGTTTTTATTTTGAAGCGTTCTCCACCTTTCTGGAATGGACCGCTTCTTTTGTTCGGCCCATTGGCCATATATTGCATTATTTGGACGATTTTATTTTTATTGGACCTCGGGACAGCGATATTTGTTTTTCTTTAATTTCCGGGTTTTGTCAGTTGATGGAGTCCTTCGGGATCCCGTTGGCAGAAGACAAGACTGTCTTGCCTTGACAATCCTTGGAATTTCTCGGGATCAGAATTGATTCTGGCAACATGATAATGAGTTCACCTTTGGAAAAGAGAAATAACATCAAGCTTAGGATTCGGGAGATACTGAAAAAAAAAAAAGTAACCCTTAAAAATTTGCAATCTCTCCTCGGCAGGTTGAACTTCGCTTTGAGGATACTACCTATGGGTAGGGCGTTTTGCAGGAGACTTTATTACGCGACAAAAGGTATTCGATCTCCCAACGATCATATAAGGGTTTCTGCATCAATGGGGGACGACCTGTTGGTTTGGGCTCGTTTTTTTGATCAGTTCAATGGGAAATGTTTCATTCAAGAGGTTTTCACCCCCGCTTCCAACTTATGTTTCTTTTTTGATGACACTGATCTCACCTCACTGCGTATCTCATGTGGTCTGGAGGTTATTGATCAAGAATGACCTTTATGGTGGAGTACCTCTAACCCGGGTTTCAGCTTTACCTCTTGTAAAGTTTTTGCAGTCTTGGCCGGCTTGACAATTTGGGAAAGCTTGTTCCGGAACCGCCGTATACTTGTGCAATGTACGGATGCGGGTCTGGTAATGTCAATGAACCTTTTATCATCAAAAAGCAGCTTTGTTAATTCTTTATTGAGACATAATGTATTTCGTTGCCTGGCGTCCAATATTTGGACTAAAGGGGTTCTCATTCCTTCTTCAGATATTGATTCCGTTTTATTTATGTCCCCCCAGAACACAACTGGAGCCGAGGAGGCAATTCATGCGAAGGCTCAAGAAACAATTTCAGTCCCTGTTCACCTTTGGGAATTTTTGCGGAAGGCATAGCGAGGAATATTATTAATTCGGTAGCCAGTTGGGCTGCTTATGCAGCTGCTTGGGAAATGTGGTGTTTTCATTGTCATACTTGGGGTGTGAGGAACCACCAAGCAGATGTCGATATTATTTTACAATTTATTAATAGTCTAATATCAAAACAGTGTAGTTTTTCTAATATTCATAAGACTTTGTCTGGGATTTCATTTGTTTTGAAATTCTACGGTAACCCGTCAATTTTTAGTTTTTTCGCGGTCCAGCAAGTTTTAAAAGGATTAAAGAAGAAGCATTTTCGACCCGATACTAGGAGAGCTATTTCAGCGGAGCTCCTGACAAAATTTTTCTCGGTTTTACCATCTATTTGTTTTGATGAATTTGAGGTGACCCTATGTAGGGCTTGCTTCAGCCAGGCTTTCTATGGTGCTTTCAGAATAAGCGAGCTGGTTAGCAGAAATAGATCTCAATCTGGTTTACCATTCGATGACTTTACTATCCATGGCAATTCTTGTGATATCTTTCTAAAAAGGTTCAAAACAGACCAATTCGGCAGGGGTACTACCACCCATCTCAGATCCCTTAGTGATTGCGTTATTTGCCCAATAAATAACCTTCAGTCTTGGGTTAAGATCAGACCAACCACGGGTACAAGCTTATTTATTCATAAGGACGGTTCACCTTTAACTATTCTTCAATTCAATTCTGTGTTGAGGAAATGTCTATCGTCTCTGGGATTAGCAAACTCTAGAATTTCCGCCCATTCCTTCAGGGTGGGCGCGGCCACTGTGGCATCAATGGCTGGTTTATCGGATGATCATATAAGAAAGATAGGTAGATGGTCGTCTAACAGAATGAAACTTTATATCAGACCTCATACTTTAGTCTAATTTTTTAATTTTGGTGTGATTACAGGTCATAAAGCAGTATGGATAATAGGAGACTCATTAGTATATTGGGCAAAAAGAAGAGCCGAAAAGAGGATTTATTCCTACAATCTTTCCTTTAAGTACGACCAACTCTCTGTCACCTGGTTCGGCAGGAGAGGGATGTCTTGGGACGATCTGGTGCCATTATTTTTCCAGTTGTGAGATAAGACCTGCCCACCTGATTTAGTTATAGTGCACTTAGCAGGAAATGATATCGGGAAATTCAGGACTCTAGACTTAATTTGGAAAATGAAGCAGGATTTTCAGTTATTAAAGGTTAATTTTAGGGTGGTAGATTTTGTATTTTCTGAGATAGTCCCTCGTATGACATGGCATGACCCTAAGGTCAAATATGCGGACAGAATACGTAAAAGAGTTAACAGGTCAATGGAAAGATTCATGCCGTCAATTTTGGGCTGTTCTTTTAGGCATAGAGATCTTGAAGGCTATTTGTTGGGCTTTTACAGACGCGACGGCATCCACTTAAGTGATGTGGGAGCAGATTTATTCAATCTAAATTTACAGAGTGTGGTTGATAATTGGTTGTTTGGTTTGGGGGGGCTTAACGCTTCTCGTTATGCCGTTTGGGGAATTTCTTCACCCGCAAAAGAAGTGGGATGTTCAAGTATCAATGGTTTTTTATATTTTTACTATTTATGATGGAGGTTTTCCCATCTTTTCGTTTAACAGTTATTATTTCTTATGTTTAAAGAACTTTAAGTAAATGCCTTACGGCCAATTTCAACCACAATTAAAGAGTTTTGTTATTTATTCAGATAAGGTTATTTATTAATAGAAGTCGGGTTTGTGTCCCCATGAGGGACCCGATAAACGTATAGAGTAAGGGGCCCATGGGTACACAGCCCGCTTTTTGGACAGTTTCGGTGTTTAACTCTGAGATGGAAGCATTATATGGAATGGAATTTATATGAGTTATATGTATTTATACACATTTATGGAGGTTTGAGCTAGGCTCAGATATGGTTATGCAGCGTGTGCCTGTATCAGGTTACAGGACCCTTTGTTTTTGCTGTGAGTGGCTGCAATGGGTTGCTGGTGAGGTGAGCTGTTTGCTGATTGGACAAGCGGGTGAGCGCGAAAAGTAAATTTACCTCAGAGTGCCTGGAGCTTCAAGAACACAGGACGCAGATACAAGCTCTGTAGAGAAAATTGCCCACCAGCCCACCCATGGAGGCTTATCAAGACTGGATTGGAGTCAACTTCACTTTCCTGTCGTAAGGCTTTACTTGAAGGGGAATTTCTTCACCCGCAAAAGAAGCAGGATGTTCAAGTATCAATGTTTTTTTATATTTTTACTATTTATGATGGAGGTTTTCCCATCTTTTCGTTTAACAGTTATTATTTCTTATGTTTACAGAACTTTAAGTAAATGCCTTACGGCCAATTTCAACCACAATTAAAGAGTTTTGTAATTTATTCAGATAAGGTTATTTATTAATAGAAGTCGGGTTTGTGTCCCCATGTCCTGTAATGTGACTCTGGGAATAGAGTATTATATTTGAAATGTAATGATTTATGTGAGTAATGAGCAGGTTTATGACAAAATTTAATAAACCGCTGTTTTGTGTTATGTTAACCATTGTTGTTGGTGTCACTTACTTACACTGCCAATCGAACCCCCTAGGTATGTGCTACCTCACAATATGTATATATGTTTATGCTGTATATTTATATCTATATATATATATATATATATATATATATATATATATATATATATATGTATATATTTTAACTTGTTAAATTCTCCGGTCCCCATTTTACGAGATATAATGCTTTAACTTTTCTATTGGCGGAGCACTAAGAGGCTCACTTTACTTGATGAGCGTATGATTTTATTGATGCCATTTTGGGGAAAGTATGACCGTTCTAGCATTGCAACTTTTTTTCTCATTAGTGTTTACCAGTCCATTTAATTGACCCCTTATGGACCGAGTCTCATTTTGCAATTCTGACCAGTGTCACTTTATGAGGTTATAATTCATGAACACTTCAACATATCCCGGTGAATCCAAGAATGTTTTTTCATGACATATTGCTCTTCATGTCAGTGGTAAATTTAGAACGATATTTTTTGCATTTATTTACCAAAGAGAGTGTTTACATGCAGTGACAGTTCAAAGCATTGACGGGTATAGCCATCATTGGTCATGAAGGGGTTAATTTAATATTTTAATATAGTGAAATCTTACAGACACAACAATATATGTGTATCTTTTAATTTTTTATTCAGCAAAATGGGCATGTGTGTGTATATGTAATTTTTTATTCTGATTTTTATAAAGCATTTTTTACTTTGTAAATTAAAACTTTTTACTTTGTTTATTAGTCCCCTTAAAGCGAACCTGTCACCCCCTGGCATCTAAAGATAACATAGCCACCTTCTGCAGCACTAAGCCTGCATTCTGAGAAGGGGTCTATAGTATTTATGCTCCCTTGATTCACTGAAATAAAGACTTTTCTAAAAATCTGTGCCAAACCTGACCCAAGACAGGGAGGCGGGTTTTACCATCATCTAGCTCCAGCCTATCTGGTGTCAGTCATCCCTCTCTGCTCTCCCTGCATAGGAGACAAGGAAGAGGAGGTGGCGCATGGAGAGCAGAGAGGGACGACTGACACCACAGAGGCGGGAGATAGACGCTGGTAAAGCTGCCTCCCTGTCCTGAGTCAGGTTTGGCACAGATTTTATAAAAGTCTTTATTGCAGTGAATCAAGGGAGCATAAATACTATAGAGACACCTTCTCAGAATGCAGCCTTAGTACTGTAGAAGGTGGCTATGTTATCTTTAGATGAAGGGGGGGGGGGGGGTGACAGGTTCGCTTTAAGGACTATGAGGCATAAATCTGCATCAATGGCAACCTTCAATCGCATTGTTGGGGGGTTGATTGGCACATGAAACATGGCAGCCTCCGATTTGAGAACTGTGAATGCCATTATCAAAGAATGACAGCCGTATTTAAGTGGTTAACAGCAATGTACAGAACTCAGCTCCACTTGCTGCTGTTAGAACAAGATGACGGCTGTGTAACGCAGCCAGGAAAGATGCAAATTTAAGAACTGATTGGGGCTTTACAGTGAAGATGAAGACTAGACATATGACATAATAGTGAGCAATATTTCGTAAAAGGGTTAAGGCCGCTTTAAATGTTTGTTTGTTTTTTTCTTTTTCTCTCTGGACATAACTCTTCTTCAATCTCCACCAAACCCAAAAGCTCCACACAGATTGGCTGGTGACCATTCATGTAACTTTATGTCTATCCACCACTTCCTCAAGATGCCTGGACCATCAGTGTAATAAGCCCCTGTACATTGTGTAACCGCAATCCTGTTGCAGACTGTTAGCTGTTCTGAGCAGGGTCACCTTTATTTTTGCCTTAATTATTGTTAGGGATGGGCGAATCTACTCGCTAGGACTCGTTACTCGGCGAGTAGTAAGGGACTCGCAGGACTCGGTACTCTGCGAGTTTCCCAGTGATTACTCGCACGAGTCCAATGCAAATCAATATCAATCCTAGTTTTGTCAGAAACGCTGACAAAACTAGGATTGCTATTGTTTGCATTAG
Organism: Allobates femoralis; assembly: GCA_033576535.1. Taxonomy (NCBI): domain Eukaryota; kingdom Metazoa; phylum Chordata; class Amphibia; order Anura; family Aromobatidae; genus Allobates; species Allobates femoralis. The sequence goes on from JARQOC010000006.1 coordinate 105,546,232, forward strand.
ACTCGGCTACTGTGCCAGTGATAGCAGGGAAACTCGCAAAGTAACTGCTGTTTCTTTGCGAGCCGAGTCCAGCTGTCTTCTCTGTGCAGCTCCAGGGTCCTAGAGCCCGCCTGCTCACAGACATGATGTAGCAGTGCTGAGATTGTTCTCAGTCTGCTCATTCCCTGTGCATAGACATCTATATTTATGCACAGGGGATGTAGCAGAGAGGACATCGCGTTTTGGACTGCGTCGGACGGAAGAGGATTTTTTAAATTAAAGATGGAGTCCCTAATGGCTTTTTTTTTTATTTCAAATAAAATTTTCTCTGTGTTGTGATTTCTTAACCCTTTATTGGAGATTCTTAGTGGCTGGGTCAAACGTGGCCTGACATTAAGAATCTCGGGCTTAATACCAGCTTGTATAACAAAGCTGGTATTAACCCCTTTATTACCCAGCGTGCCACTGCCACCAGGGCCGCTGGAAGAGCGGGGTTCAGCGCCAGAGGATGGCGCTTCAATGAACGCGCCATCTTCTGGGGCGGCTGCGGGCTGCAATTTGCAGCGGGGGGTGCCCAGAAAGCTTGGGCATCCCTGCGCTGCGGATTCCAGCCCCCAGCTGCTTAGCTGTACCTGGCTAGACATAGAAATTGCGCGGAGCCCCACGCATTTTTTTTATTATTTAATGAATTTCAGAGTCAGAGTCTCAGAGTCGGAGTCTCAGAGTCGGAGTCGCCTCAGAGTCGGAGTCGCCTCAGAGTCGGAGTCGCCTCGGAGTCGGAGTCGCCTCAGAGTCGGAGTCGCCTCAGAGTCGGAGTCGCCTCAGAGTCGGAGTCGTCTCGGAGTCGGAGTCTCCTCAGAGTCGGAGTCTCAGAGTCGGAGTCGCCTCAGAGTCGGAGTCGCCTCAGAGTCGGTGTCGTCTCGGAGTCGGAGTCGTCTCGGAGTCGAGTCGGAGTCGGAGTCGTCTCGGAGTCGGAGTCGTCTCGGAGTTGGAGTCGTCTCGGAGTCGGAGTCGTCTCGGAGTCGAGTCGGAGTCGGAGTCGTCTCGGAGTCGGAGTCGTCTCGGAGTCGTAGTCGTCTCGGAGTCGGAGTTGTCTCGGAGTCGAGTCGGAGTCGGAGTCGTCTCGGAGTCGGAGTCGTCTCGGAGTCGGAGTCGTCTCGGAGTCGGAGTCAAAAAAATGCGTGGGGCTCCGCGCAATTTCTATGTCTAGCCAGGTACAGCTAAGCAGCTGGGGGCTGGAATCCGCAGCGCAGGGATGCCCAAGCTTTCTGGGCACCCCCCGCTGCAAATTGCAGCCCGCAGCCGCCCCAGAAGATGGCGCGTTCATTGAAGCGCCATCCTCTGGCGCTGAACCCCGCTCTTCCAGCGGCCCTGGTGGCGGTGGCACGCTGGGTAATAGAGGTTAGGGCCAGCTTTGTATTATCAGCTGGCCCTAAGCCCGAAATTTATGGCGGTCACGCCAATATTAGACATGACCGCTATGAATTTCTATTAAATTGTTTTAAAAAAAACACAACACAGAGAAATTTTTTTATTAGAAATAAAAAAAAAAGCCATTAGAGACTCCATCTTTAATTAAAAAAATCCTCTTCCGTCCGACGCAGTCCAAAATGCCATGTCCTCTCTGCTACATCCCTTTGCATAGATATAGATGTCTATGCACAGGGAATGAGCAGACTGAGAACAATCTCAGCTCTGCTACATCATCTCTGTGCACAGACATTCATGTCTGTACACAGGAAATGAGCAGACTGAGAACAATCTCAGCACTGCTACATCAGGCAGCAGGCGGGCTCTAGGACCCTGGAGCTGTGGCACACTGAGCAGACAGGACTCTTATCTGTGCGAGTTTCCCAGCGATTACAGTTGCAAAGTAAACGAGTCCAATGCAAATAAATGACAAAACTAGGATTGCTTCAGGCTGAAGCTTCCGAGACACATCTGCGATTTGTAAATCTCACACTACTCGCTATTACTCGCTTTCCCATTCATTAACATTGGACTCGCTAGACTCGCAACGAGTAGCGAGTCCTGTGCTCGGACTCGCTAGAGTCAAGCGATTCCGAGTAATTTAGGATTCGCCCATCACTAATTATTGTATCTATCTACCTCATCGATGTAATTACTCCCATTCTGTCCTTCTCCAAATCTGGCCTTTTGTATCATCTTTGTACACCCCCATGCATTTTATAGCACTTTATCTGTATTTGTACAGATCCTGGCTGGTGAACGGTTCATGCAGCATTATATGAATCCCCTATTTATTATATTGATGCCTGGACCACATATCACAGCATTTGTTACTATTACCTTTTGTGTCTCCCCTACTTCCTCATAGATTGTAAGCTTGTGAGCAGGGACCTCAGTCCTAATGAGCTCAGTGATGTATTCATCTATTTTTTGTCTCATATGGTTTGTATTGTATTGTATTTTTACTATTGTATTAAATTTTATTATATATTATTGTATTGTATTGTATCGTATACCCCCTGAATTGTAAAGTGCTGTGGAATATGTTGGAGCTACCGTATATAAATAAAAATTATTATTATTACTATTATTATTTTTTAGTTCATCATTGTAGGAAGTCATTCAGATATTATTTCCTTATTCACTATTTATTAAAGGCTGTGGTTGACAAGAGGAGAGCACGTAGGGTCTTATATGTGTTAGTGGAAAAGGTCAGGATATAATGGGGGCTTACCTGTGTAGGTTGTGCCAGCCACAACCACTATAAGTGCATATGATCCCAGCTGCAGCAGCCACCAATAGGTAGAAGTAACAGAAAAGCCAAGGAAGAGATGCAATGCTGCGCTGCCAGGAGGAGACACATCAAAGGCTTGTGGATATTGTAGACGGTGGTTTATTTTTTTATGCGTTTTGGAGCACTAAATGACCCCTTCTTCTTTTTTTTCTGAAGAAGGAGCCATTTAGTGTTCCAAAATACATAGAAAAACAAATCACCGTCCACAATATGCTAGACTTTGATGTGCCTTCTGGCAGCGTGGTAATACACATCTTCCTTGGTTTTTCTCATTCCCCGTTTGCAACTTTTGGCTTAGTATACAAATTATTATATGTATTTTTTTCTATAAGTGAAGGATTTAGAAAATGTGGAGGTTTGCTGAGAACTGTTGTTGACATTGAATATACATTGTAATTTGCATGTAATAAAAAAATGTCAGAACTTTTATTTAAAACGTTCCATGATCCATTCTTAATACCTACATGTTCTACATTGCATCCTGTCACCTTTATACCTGCACATAAAGCCAAAGGAGCTCTTTCTTGATTAATAACTCGGAACTGGACATAGCCGGCTATGAACTCGTCTGAAGAAAATACAGAAAAATTTATTAAAGTTCATAGCCAAAAACATAAACTTAGTCACCATATGGTAGAATTTGATGTCATCTTACTTGCGCTATTTGGTGAATAATATGATTTTGTCTTCTCAGCACTACCAAAGTCATAGACAACAGGAATAGCAGGTCCGTTATTTGTGAGGCAGGCTCCAATATTGAACATCACTAAGTATTTCTGAGAGAATAATCAAGAAAATATTCTAAGGAATCAAGTAAAATGTAATATTTATGTGTGCCCTACCTAGCATTTCTTGTTCATTTCTATTTGTCAAGGTTTGGATATGTGTTGCTTTCATACTTGTTTGCAAAATAAATGGCAAAAGTAAAGTAACACTGGCAACAGATTGGGTAGTGGAAACGAAAAATAAAACAATCCAAGGTTAAGAATGTGGTAGACACAACCAGCAGCCTGGGAAAGTTCTGCACAGTGGTTCAGTGGTTAGTACTGCAGCCTTGCAGCGCTGGGGTCCTGGGTTCAATTCCCCCCAAGGACAACATCTGCAAGGAGTTTATATGTTCTCCATGTGTTTGTCTAGGTTTCCTCCAGGCACTCTGGTTTCCTCCCACACTTGAAAGACATACCGATAGGATATTTAGATTGTGAGCCCCAATAGGGACAGTGTTGCAAATGTATGTAAAGTGCTATGGAATTAATAGTGCTATATGAATGTTATAATTATTATGCCACAATCCATCCAGGCTATAGTACTACCAAAGCAGGACGCGTTTGACACTTTTGCCTGTGGCAAACCAAATAGTGAGGAGAAAGCATAGTGCATGATGGAATACAGTGCCTCAAAAAAGTATTTATACCCTGTGAACTTTTCCACATTTTTTCACATTATATGTACAAACTTAAATGTATTTTACTGGGGTTTTATGCAATAACCTAACACAAAGTAGTAAGTATTTGTGAAGTGCACCGGAAGTGATACATGTTTTTCTAAATATTTTAAAAATATAAATTAGAAAATTGTAATGTGAATTTGTATTCAGCATCCTGTAGTTTGATGCCTCTAAATAAAGTCATGAGTAACCATGTGCCCCCAGAAGTCACCTAATTAGTAAATTGAGGCTGGGGTCACACTTTGAAAGGCAATTGCAGTGACCGCATCCAGATCCGGAGGTGTTAACCGCAACTGCCTTCACGCACATTCTTTTGCAAAAATGTGTGCTTGAAACCGCAATGCGGTAACTGGATTGCTCCGGATGTGTAATCCGGAGCAATGCGGTTACCGTCTACTTTGTTCATCCCTACTGCACTTTTGCGCCATTTTCCGGGACCCATAGCGTTCTCTTTTTTCGTGATCTGGGATTATGTAATGTCTTATATTTTGCGGCTTCAATTGATGTTTCTAATTATACCATTTTTGGGTAGATGTGCTGTTTTGATCACCCATTATTGCCTTATATTGCATTGATACAGTGACAAAAACACCTTAATTTTGGCTTTTTGACTTTTTTCCATTATGCAATTTGCAGATCTGACTAATTGATTTTATCTTGATAGATCGGGCATTTCTGAATGTAGCAATACCAAATATGTGTATATTTTTTATTTTTTTAATAGTTTTATTCTCAATTTTATTCTCAGTGGGACAAAAGGCCTTGATTTGAACTATTAGGTTTTTTAGTTTTTCATATTTGTAAGAACTTTTTTTTTAATTATTTTACTTTGCCAAATAGAGGGCCTTAGAGCTGCAAATTTGATGGCTTCTCTTATGTTCCAATGAGCTGATGCAGCATCAGAAGACAGAAGTGATCTTTTTCTGCTTGTGACCTCATTGGGAAATTGCCAGCAGGAAGTGATTGCAGAAAGCTTCCGGGATCATCAGAGGACCCCTGGCTGTCAATGTAACAGATGGACATTCCGTGATTGCATCACCTCATTGCTCCGTATCTCCGATCACGGTGGCGAATGGCGTGATCCCTGCTGCCATGCTATAGATCGCTCTGTCAGTGATTGACAGCGTTATCCAAAGGGTTAAAAGTATCGATCGTATCATTGAATCTATCAATACTGTTAGCTACACATCTCAGCTTATGACATCAGCTGAGATGTGTAGGGGAGGATGTATGCTCGGTTCGTGAGCTCCCATCAGGGGGAGGGACACGGCCAAGGACATACATATACGTCCTTGGTTGTGAAGGGGTTGAAGGATGCCATTAGAAGTCCTATTTTAATATTGTAAAAAAACATGTAGGAGACTTATCTAGCATGTTGAAAGAAGATGCTAGGTAAGATTAGACCAAAGTAGAACTTTTTAGGCTAAATGCTATGTGTGATGGAAAACTAATACTGCAAACAGCATGCCCACAGTCAAATGTGTTGGCAGTATCATGCTGTGGGGATGCTTTTCTTCAGCAGGGAGAGGGAGGCTGTTCAGAGTTAGTGGATGGAAACATGGATGGATCTAAATACAGAGCAATCCTGGAGGAAAACCTGTAATGGTACCTTTCCACGCCGCCACAGGAAGGTACAAACTGCCAGGCATTGGACACAATTGTGCCTGTTGCCTTGAAAACACCGCGAAGTGGGGGCGTGTAATTCAGGAATTTCCTTCCTGTGTCCTGCAGTTCCTTCGGATACTAGTGTCTGAGCCGTGCTCAAAAACAGGAAGGCACAATCCCTATGGTGGCGGTGTGTAATCGGGGCACAGGCACGGTATTTGCGTGGCCTAGTGAAATCCCTGGGGCGTGACACAGCATCATGGATACCACGCCCCATCAGCTATCATTGGTGGGGGCTACTGTGTAACCATTGGCTGTCCCTGCACTGCGCATATTTAACGAGCTGACCAGTCACACTACACATTTGCAATAGTATCATGTATTAGCCAGCCTTCCTGCGCAGACTGGCCAATCATGATGCTATTGCATTGTTCAATCACCGTACGAACGTCACGTAATACACAACTCTGACACGCCTATGTACCTGCGGCACGAAAGATGTATGCCCATATTCCCTTGTGGTAGCTTCGTGTAAATCAGGGAAGGTACTCCACAGAAGGTAACCCGCGGCACCCGTCGGCACTTCCGGGGAACGCAAAGACCTTCAGTGGAGCACTTTGTGGCGGCGTGTATATGCGGCATCAGCAACCGTTAGCAACAGTTAAAAACGCGCGCGTACACGTGCGTTGTCTACCTGTTGCTACCCTCTGTAGCGGCATGTAAAAGTACCAAAAGAGACAACTGCAAAAAACTTGAGACTAGGGCATAGGTTCACCTTCCAGCAGGACAACCCTAAACATACTACCAAGGCTACAATAGATGGTTTAGATGAAAGCCTATTCATTTGTACGAATGGCCCAGTCAAGGTCCAGACCTAAATACAATTGAGAACATGTGGCAAAACTTAAAAATTGCTGTTCATAGATGCTCTCAATCCAATCTAACTGAGCTAGAGTTATTTTGCATGGAGGAATGGGCAAACACTTCAGCCCATAGATGCAATACATAAATATGGTACAAACGCATTCCAACAAAAGAGGGTACTACAATATATTGACTCGGGGTTGTGGGGGTATGAATACAAATTCACATATTTGATACTTGATTTGTGTTAGCATGATACATACAGTTTTGCTCAAAAGGTTACATATCCCGGCAGATTTTTTGCTTTCTTGGCTTTTTTTCAGAGAATATGAATGATAACACAAAAACGTTTTTTCATCTTATGGTTAGTGGTTGGGTAAAGCCATTTATTGTCAAACTACTGTGTTTTCTCCTTTTAAATCATAATGACAACCAAAAACATCCAAATGACCCTGATCAAAAGTTCATATACCCCATTTCTTAATACTGTGTATTACCTCCTCTTACATCAATGACAGTTTGAAGTATTTTATGGTAGGTGTGGATGAGGCTCTTCATTTTCTCAGATGGCAAAGTTTGCCCATTCATCTTGGCAAAAAGCCTCCTGTTCCTGTAAATCCTTGGGTTTTCATGCATGAACTGCGTGCTTGAGTTCTCCCCAGAGCGGCTCAATGATATTGAGGTCAGGAGACTGAAATGGCCACTCCAGAACCTTCACTTTGTTCTGCTGTAGCCAATAACAGGTCGACCTCGCCTTTTGTTTTGGATTGTTGTCATGTTGGAATGTCCAAGTACATCCCATGTGCAGCTTCCAGGCTGATAAGTGCAAATTTGTCTCCAGTGTTTGCTCATAATGTGCTTCATTAAGCTTTCCTTCAACTTTGACCAAGTTTCCTGTGCCTTTGTAGCTCACACATCTCCACATCATCAGTGATCCACCTACGTGCTTTACAGTAGGAATGGTGTTCCTATCACCATAGGCTTTGTTGACACCTCTCCAAATGTAACGTTCATGGTTGTGGACAAAAAGTTTGATTTTGGTCTCACCACTCCAAATTACCTTGTTCCAGAAGTTTGGAGGCTTGTGTCTGTGCTGTTTATGTATTGTAGGTGAGATACTTTGTGGCGTTTGCGCAGTAATGGCTTTCTTCTGGTTATTCGACCATGCAGCCCATTTTTCTTCAAGTGCCTACTTATTCTGCATCTTGAAACAGCCACACTGCTAATTTTCAGTGACTGATGTATTTCTCATGAAGTTATTTGTGGATTTCTCTTTGCATCCTGAACAATTTTCCTGGCAGTTGTGGCTGAAATTTTTGTTGGTCTACCTGATCGTGGTTTGGTTTATACAGAGCCCCTGATTTTTCAATTGTTAATCACAGTTTGGAGTCTGCTGACTAGCATTATCAATTTCTTGGATGTTTTTTTGTACCCCTTTCCTGTTTTATACAGTTCAACTATCTTTTCCTGTAGATCTGTTGAAAATTCTTTTGCTTTCCCCATGACTCACTATCCAGAAACATCAGTGGCTGGATGAAAGATGCAAGAGTCTGTGTGGATTCCAAAAACTCACTCAGCTTTTATGCACACATTGATTACAAGTAAACAGGCCACAGGTGAGGATGTTACCTTTATTAGCTATTGAAACCCATTTGTGTCAACTTATGTTCATGTTATCAAGCCAAAATCACCAGAGTATGAGAACACTTGATCAGGGTCATTTGGATGTTTTTGGTTGTCATTATGATTTAAAAAGAATAAAATACAGTAGTTTGACAATAAATGGCTTCACCCAACCACTAACCATGAGTGAGACTAAAGTGTGTATGTTATCATTCATATTCTCTGAAAAAAGGCCAAGAAAGAAAAAAAAGCTTCTCTCGACCCATCCTGCACAAATAACTACAGACGAATCTCCAGTCTCCCCTTCATCTCTAAACTCCTGGAGCACCTGTCTAGTCCCGCATCACCGTTACTCTTCACTAGATCCCTTACAGTCTGGCATCCACCCCTTCACTCTACAGAAACTGCCCTCATCAAAGTGACCAACGACCTTTTGACAGCGAAACATAATGGTGACCACTCTCTGCTAATTCTTCTTGATCTCTCTGCAGCTTTTGACACAGTGGACCACTATCTCCTACTCTCCATGCTGCACTCTATTGGTATAAAGGACACGGCTTTCTCCTGGTTCTCTTCCTATCTTTCTGACCGCTCTTTCAGTTTATCATTTGCTGGCTCTACTCCCCTCCCCGTCTTCCTCTCACTATTGGGGTCTCTCAGGGTTCAGTCCTTGGACCTCTACTCTTCTCTCTCTACACAGCCCCGATTGGAAACACCATCAGCAGATTTGGCTTTCAGTACCATCTCTATGCTGATGACACACACTTATACACTTCACCTCCTAACCTTACCCCTGCGGTTTTAAAGAACACCAATGACTGTCTAGCTGCAGTTTCCAGCATCATGTCGGTCCTCTATTTAAAACTCAACCTTTCCAAAACTGAACTTCTTTTGCTCCCACCCTCCACTAACCTCCCTAAAACGGACATCTCTCTCAGTGTGCAGTACCACGATAACACCCAGGCAGCAGGCTCGCTGTCTGGGTGTCACATTTGAAACCAATCTCTCCTTCACCTCCTATATACAATCTCTCGTCTGCTCTTGTTGCTTACACCTGAAGAACATCTCTAGAGTCCGCCCCTTTCTCACCATGGAAAAAACTAAAACTCTTAGGGTACCGTCACACGTGGCGATCTCCAGGGCGATGCCATAGGCGACGCACATGCACGCGCACATATTTGTGTGTCGCCTAAGGTCGCCGTCGCCCATTTACACGGGGCGACAACTTAGGCGACGCTCGGGCGACAACCCAGAAATTGCCTGAGCGTCGCCAAAAGCCCAGGGGCGATCAAGTAGCTGGTCTTCACTTCCGCGTCACACAGAGCCACCATATTGGCGATGTGGGCGTAATTTTGAGCAGCATCTCGGAGATAGGCGTTAACATAATGCTGTGTGACGCCTTGAAGATGTGTGATTGGTTCCACATCAATCATTATTGAATGTGTCCTTGTTGTTGTACTTCATAGACAACTCTTGTGTGTTGCGTTGCGGATTATTACTTAACGCATTGGCATTGCCAACAAGGCAAAACACGACGCTCGCGTATTGTAGAGTGAATTTTTACAGCGCTTTTAGGTTATGGTTTAGGTTATAAACATATATAGATTGAGAACGCTCGGGCGAATGAATGCACGGGCGATGTATCACATGTAGATGGGGGCTCAGAAGCGTCGCATGAGCTACAGTATAATATAAATGTAATCTTGGGTGTCCTGTCATGCAGGATGCCTGCAACTACAGCGCTCGTGCAGCTTTTATCTTACATGTTTTTGCAATTGCGCTCTGTTAACATACATTTGTGGCAGCACATCTCTGAACTTTTAGCACACAGCCGCAAACACAGAGGCGACATCTATGTACAGTATGTACGCTCCTGGTTGAGACACCTTTGAACATCATCAAATATGGCGCCGAGTAACAAGGCAATCATTCGTAACGCTCGACATGCCACCAATCCACGCACACCTTCAGAGCTACTAATACGGCCTGAAACGCCTACCAGAATGGTATAGACGATGTGTGCTGTCACCTTTGACATCGCTCATGAGATGTTACACAGGGCGATCAGCACACATCGCCCAAGAATGGTCGCCTGGTTTCACAGCACTGATGTGAAACCAGGCGACCACTCAGACGTCGCCTATGGAATCGCCCGGGAGATCGCCACGTGTGATGGTACCCTTACCGTGGCCCTAATCCACTCCCGCCTTCATTATTGCTGTTCTCTATTAATCGGCCTCCCCTTCTCTAAACATTCCCCTCTACAGTCCATCCTTAATGCAGCAGCCAGGATCACCTACCTGGCCAATCGTTACTCAGATGTCTCCGCTCTGTGCCAGTTATTGCACTGGCTGCCTATACACTACAGGATAAAGTTCAAATTGCTTGTTCTCACCCACAAAGATCTTCACAATGCATCACCCCCTACATCTCCTCCCTCATCTCTGTTTATCACCCTACCCGTTCTATACGTTCTACAAATGACCTTCGACTAACATCTGCACTAATCCAATCCTCCCACTCCCGGCTCCAAGACTTCTCTCGAGCTGCACCAATTCTCTGGAATGCTCTACCCCAAGAAATCAGGACCATCCACAACTTAAATGGCTTCAGACGCTCACTAAAAACACATCTTTTCAAGGCGGCCTATCATGCCCCCTAACAAAATTCCTTTGTACTGTACATAGCCCATTCATTATCTCTCTCGACATAACTCTTCTTCAAACTCCACCAAACCCAAAAGGTCTACACAGATTGTCTGGTGACCATTCATGTAACTTTATTTCTATCCCCCATTTCCTCAAGATGCCTAGACCATCAGTGTAATAAGCCCCTGTATTTTGTGTAACCCCTATCCTGTTGTAGATTGTAAGCTCTTTTGAGCAGGGTCACCTTTATTTTTGCTTTATCTATTGTATTGTATTTTTTACATTGATTCTATGCGTATTGTATTGTTTCCTATTATTTGTACTGTATTCTTTCTCTACTGGAATTACTGTATTATATTGCGTATTTTCTTAAATACAGGATTAACATGTGCGTTTAAAAAAGCGCAAACTTTCAAACGCAAGCACATTTTTACTTGCGTTTAGATGCGTTCAACAATACATCTCTAAGAAAATGCAAGCGTTACAATGCATTCACATTGCTGTTAAGCCCATCCGTCCAAATGGAAAGTATAAACGTGATGTGGACCTGGCCTAAGTAAACTAAAATGTTACAATTGATATCCACCCCTCAGTATAAGGCAGAGGGCAGGCAGGATTAGGGAAAAGAAAGTTCTTTCCCTAAATGATATACCCTAATAATGGCTTAACCAGATTGTGGAGGTTGGCCCCCTAATTAAGCATGCAAAAAATTGCACCTCCACTCACTGTTATTTTATCATAGGAGACCCTAGGGAGCCGAAAGGAGCCCTTTAAGTAAATAAATAAATCCTTGCATGAACAAAAATCTTTAATATTAGGGGGGGAGAAGCAAAATTATCCCAAAAACAACATATACAAAAAACAATGTAAGGATATTTTAATGTTTTGACCTCATTTAGATACTGTGAAATGCTAGCAGTCCTGGTGTAACAGCCCTATTTGGGTAGATAATGAATGGGTATATGTCACGTGGAGCCTGCGCTGCAGTCATCTTGAACTGCCCTGCATTGATTAAATGTGTTTAAACCCCGAACAGCAATTAATGTCAGTAACTGCTGCAGTATTACTATCTGCTATCTGTTGTGGCTCCTCAGGTGAGCTGTTGTGTGTCCAGGTGATATGGTTTTCCAGGCCCCTAGTGTTTAAATAATTCCTTTTCCTACCAGCAGGTGTCATTTATAGAGTGTAGTCTCTGCTCGGACCTTGTGAAGTGAAGATGTAGTGCTGTGTTATAGATGTTATCCTAAAGCAAACTGCTTTGTGATAATCATCTGTTGGGAGTTTCTGTTCCTTTCCCTGGGTGGATGTGATATGGTGTTAGCCCAGGGCTGGATAGGAACAGGTTGGCAGTCCAGACATCTCCACCTTTAGGGGTAACACTTGGATCAGGATCAGCTAGGGAACCCCAGTCCGCAGGGACTAGTTTCCCAGATTTCTTCAGTCCATCTCTGCCTTCCTGCTACTACTCCACTTGTGCACTATTACACCCCGTGACTGTATAAAGCCTATACAAGATAGAGAGCAAAAAAGGGGTTTCATACAAAAAAAAAAAAACATACCTAACAGTTCATCATAACCACAGATATGGAGAGGTAAAGGGATATCAATGGTAAACAATACCGTTGTGCTCAAAAGTTCACATATAACAGTAGAGGTATGTCCAGGAAGGTCAGAGAAAACATCTGTGTTTTAGCTATCAAACTCTCTGGCCTTCTGAACCTGTTTAGGGGACAGAGCATCCACTATCTTAAGTACAATGGAGGCTCCGAACGACATCCCTGGAGGTAATGGAACCTGTCTGTTAAAATCTCTTGAGGAATTCCCACCCAAGAGAATATAACCATGAGTTCTTTTTCTATGAGTTTAGCTGACGCATGGCGCAGTGGAACTGCCTCAGGATACCAGGTGGAATAATCTAGAACTACCAGGATATGTTGGTGACCCCTTGCCGAATTATTGACCTGATCGACCAGATCCATTGCCTCTCTTTCGAAAGGTACCTCTATAATTGGCACACCGGACAGGAATTACAATACAATTTAACTTCTTCATCACCTAGCCAGGAAAACCACTGCAATATTCTGTCTAGGGTTTTCTTTTGGCCCAAATGCCCACCTAGTACATGCACATGACTCACCGTGGCCGGGACTCCGGTTTAGACAGGCAGTAGCTTCCTCCTCCTTGTCACGGGTGGACCGCGCCTGCCGGTAGTGGGGCCCGGTTGAGCGCAGATCAAAAAGATGAAAACGTCTTGTGGGAACAGATTAAGGGGTTAATTGTTTCGTGACGCCACCTATGAGTGTTTCGATAAGTCTTACCGACGCTGCGGGACCTCAAGGGGATGGAATGCAGCAAGATGGAACGCTCCCCACAGGCTAAGCGCTGATCCCCGGAGGCTAGAGCTGCTTAAGTTGTTGTGCGCCAGTTGCAGTTACCTTTAAATGCGGACAGACAGTTCATAAGAAAGCACGGACACTGTAAGTCTCTGTAACGGGTTGTTTACTGTAACCAGCAGGCAATATATGGCATACAGTAGCAGGTAGCAGACCGGATGGACTCAGCAGTGATAGGTGCCCCTCAGAGATCCACGGAGTTCCTCCATTCTATCTAAGTAAGTTGCCGTTGCCACCCAGGAATACCAGATTGGGTACAGGGAGGCTGCTTGAATGCCCTATCCGGGCTATACGTTCCGGATGTTTTGGGGAGCCTTGGGTCCCTTGGTGGGTACACCGCTGGTTAGACGCCTGGATTTGGCGGTGGTGGGGTGCTCCTGTAAAGCGGTCCCTCCACTCCTCTGGTTCGCATAGCAGAGTTAAATTGCTGCTAGCTTCGGTACCAGCAAACCGGCTGTAGATGGGCACGGGATGGTTTTGGACCCGCATGATGATGCCCATAGTTGGTAGGGAGACGGCCAACGAGGGTGGCCAGGGAGTCGCACGGAACTGTGCAACCCCCTCTCCTAGGTTGCAGAGCTGGGAATCTGCAGAGGTCTTCTAGCTTGCTCCTTCTTCCTTCGACTTCAGACTTCCACTACTCACTACCATTGCACTCCGCCCACCAGGACCTTGATTGGCCCTCTAGACTAGGTGATGCATGCAGGGTATGGATCTCTGAGTTAACCATTTTACTGCTGGGTCAGAGAATATTGCTGCTGCACTTATGGCTGCAATACCCTCCTGTGACGCACTTGTTGCGGGGCGCCACACACACAGTACATGCACACATGCTAGGTCCATTACCAGCCTACGATATGCCGTGGTACCTGCAATTGCTCTACCATTTCCCCACGTATTTTCTCGACTCGATACAACAGGTCTTGGGTAAACTCAAAGCGTGGCAACACTGTTGCTGCCCCAGGTTATTGGGATTCCCCATTAATAAACAGCATGTTTACCCTGGCCCGAGCCAAAGTGGGGTTTTGGAGTTGC